>PVLD010002489.1:0-48285 GCA_004027595.1 Dinomys branickii
TTAGAAGTCAGGGATCACTTTTTCATTTTTCTGTGCCACCATCACTTAGGAAAGGCCAGCATGCTGTTACAGAATTTGAACTGTTGGATGAAGCTAACGTGTTCACAAATGCCTAGGAAATGGATGCTCGAACCCTCCTTGGACCTCAAATGTTCCCGTGTAAGACATTTACATGTTTTTTGTGTTTTGTTTTGTTTTGTTTTGAGAGACAGGGTTTTGCTATGTAGTTCAGATTGGCCGTGAATTCACAACCATCTTGTTGCCTCAGCCTCCCGAGTTCTGAGATACAGGTATGTGCTATCATCCCGGCTTATGTGTACATTTTTAAAACTTCTTGTGAAGTTGCTTTTTTTGGTGAACTCTGAGTCACTAGGGAATCTGGTTTGAATCTGGATTCACAATCACTCAGTAATTTTAGAGAAGCCCTTATTACTGAGGTAGATTCAGCATCCTTGTATTTGATAGTTGCAGTTTTTTAAAAGTTTGTAAGCAAATAGTGAGGAACCATATTTCAAGCCTTAAGCTTGTCTCACTCTTGTATTACCAGAATATTTCAGTTTGTATCTCAGAAAATGAACAACTTTAGACAAGCAAGCCTTCATTATCACCAGTATCCATTCATTCTTCCATGCAAAGCATATTTTAGTGCTTACTAGGTATCTAGAATTGCACTAGACCTGGTAAGGACTACAAAGATAAAATAATCTCTTTGTTCAAGATTTAAACTTAGAGTCGTACTCATAGAAATGGGAACTTAGGTAACTCAGACCAAGATTTATGCTTCTCTGGAGATGCTTCCCCCAAGAGCCACCTGCCATTCTAGAAAAGATAACTGAGGGGCAAGAAGCTGAGCAGTGCTTTTAATAAACTTTGTAATTCTTGAAATTTAAAGCCAAGGAAGGGGAGGCCTGATTAAAAGTCTATACTCTTTGGGACACCAAGGGAGTACAACTTAGAAGTAATTGTAAACCATAAATAGACTTCAGTAACGTCAGAGAGACAGAAGCCTAGCTTCAAATCATCTTAATCTCTAATGGATTAATGTGATCTAGGATAGTCAGGGGATGTAAGCAATTATGTATCCTTTCTATAGGAAAATGCCATCATTCTATGTCTAATGAGTCTCATCATTTTTATAAACATTTTTGACAATTATAAATAATTGGGCATATGTAGAAATAAGATCCGTAACCAAAAACTAAGAGAAACAATAGGCCCATAGGATATACAGGTAATGCATTATTAAACATAATCTTTGACTATGGTTTATATATCTAAGACATTAAGTAATAAAAAAACAGGAAATAAAGAATCAACTCAAAATAGATCAAAGATATAAATGTAAGAGCTTAAAACTTTAAAAACTCTTAGAAGGAAATATAAATGTAAGTCTTTGTGATCTTGAAATAGGCAGTGGTTTCTAAGATATGATACCAAAGCGCAAGCAACTAAAGACAAAGCAGATATATTGAACTTCATCAAAATTTAAGTAAAAAACTGTTAAAGGACAGTATCAAGGAGAAGAAAAGACAATCTACAGAATGAGAGAAAATATTTTCAAATCATATGTCTCATAAAGGTCTAGTATCCACAGTGCAAAACTCTAACATAGCAACAGCAAGATGACAAAACAACCCACTTAAAAATATGGCAAAAGACTTAAGTAAGTATTTCTCCAAAGAAAATAAGTAGCCAGTAACCAAATGGAAAGATGTGTGCTGTGATTAGTTGTTAGGGAGCTCCAAATCAAAACTGCAATGCGATACCACATCACACCCTTCTTCTGGGTGTCCATTCTTTGGGATTTCAGATATGTACACTTGGGCCCACTCAGTACATTCTGTAACATTCTTATTACCTTTTCTTATGCCAAGGATAGCTATAGTTTCAGAAAGAAAAGGAGAGGGGAAATCGACATTGGTAAAGGTGTGGAGAAACTGGAACTCTCACATTGTTGGTGAAATTAGAATATGGTGCATTACAAGAAGTGGAAAAAATCCAAATATTCCTGTAGTGGTGAATGGATCAAATTTAAACAAAATGTGGCATATGCATATAATATAAACAAAATGTAGCATACCCATACAATGGAATATTATTCAGCCATTAAAAGAAAGAAGTAGGGGTTCGGAAAAAAGAAAGAAGTAGGGCTTAAAGAAGTAGAGCATGTGCTTAGCATGTGCAGGGCCCTAAATCCAATACCAGGCACTCTCCCAGGAAACAGTGATGTGTTGTAGAGCCTAGATAAACCCTGAAAACATTGTGTTGAACAAAAGAAGCCAGACACAAAAGGGCACATACTAGATAATTCCATTTAGAAGAAATATTTAGAATATGCTAATCCATAAAGATACCGAGTAGATTAGTGGTTTCCAGTACCTGGGAGAAGGAAAGTAGGAGGATAATTAACAGTTACAAGGTGATGAAAATGTTGTCAAATTAGTGGTAATGGTTGCAAAACCTTGTAAATACACTAAAAATTACAGACTTGTTACTTTGAAATGATAGACTATATCTCATAACTAAAATAACCAAACAGAAATTTTAGTATTGATCAAATGCAGGAACTAAAATAAAGAGCGTAGTATGTGGATTAAAGAGCAGATTAAACACAGCTAAATCAAAAATTCATAACAAATTATGGGTCAGAAAACAATACACACTAATGGTTGGAGAGGGAAGAAGTTAGAACACAGAAAAAGTCATAAGCGTACAGGATATAATGAGTGGCCCTAAGTCCCAAAAGAAGAAAAAAAAAGAACGAAGTAGAAGAAATATTTGAAGAGAATGGCTTATATAGTAAAACTGCTAAAAAGTATGACAGAGAAATCTTTAAAAACGCCCAGGTCACAGAGCAGGGAGATGAAGAATGGACAACCTGTGGGGCGGGGCTTCAAAGGAACAACACCACAGTTAACAGCTGACTTCACAGCAAAAACAATAGAAGACCAGGAAACCAAAATGAAAGTGTAGAAAGAAATATCCTCCAGCAATGAGCTTGATGAAGGATGACCCCCAGCACCGCCCCCCTTACTGGGGATTGAACACAGAGGTACTCTAGCTATATCCTCAGCTACATCTCCAGCTCTTTTAAATTTTTTGAGACAAGGTCTTGTTAAGTCACTAAATTACCCAACCTGGGCATGAACTTGTGATTCTCCTGTTCATCCCTACCCCTACCCCTTAGTAGCTGGGATTTCAGGCATGTGCCAGCATACCCAGCTCTTAATAATATTTTTTAGACAGAAAGTAATTCCAGATAGAAGCTTGGAAATGCAGGAAAAAATGTGGAACAAGAAAGTAAATAGGTGTACTCATATAAGTAAGTACTTGCTGTGAATAAACAATTATATTCTCTTCTAGTGTTTTAAGTATATATAAAAAAGTGGACAATGGAATTAGGGATAGAATCTGTCCAGGTGGTGAAGTAGGTTTAAAGGTATTCAGGAACTGTAGAGTAACAGAAGCCCTGGAATGCTGTGTCCCACTACAGAACTCAGAATGGGTGCTCCCTTAAGGACTTACATCTCTAGAGTAATCCCCCCTGGGAATGTGGTAAGAATCCTCAGTAGGACCTTTCCCAGGACTACAATACTCAGAAGCCAGAGTGTGACCCCTGCCGTGAGTATAACACCCACTAGCTTTCATAGACCACAGGACTATGGTGGTAAAACCAGTGTGTGTCCTCAGCAGAGAAGGAAGGTGCATGGCGGCAGGGATGGACATGGAGTTTGGACAAGGGTCTTGCACAGTAGACACATTTCTCATTGTGCCTGCCACTTGCTGTGCCTCCCACAATGTTTCCAGGGCTTGACTATAAAAGGGGTGGAGTAAGAGAGGTTTTGCTTTTTGTTTTTGTTGTTTTTGTCATTTTGGTGGGTGATCCGGTGTCTTAACTGTGGTTTAGTAAAATACAGATTTGAAAAATAAACTTGGTTTCAGTGACTTATATGGGGACTGTGTCTAACCATTGCAGGTGGATATACTTCCTTTTAAGTGGATGTGGAACATTATTTATAAAGTTTAAACCTGAATTGGTGAGGACAAATTGAAGAGGTTTGGTGAGAAATTAGAGCTGGAGGTTAGAAACACCAGTTCCAACTCTGAACATTCTTCTAACAATTCAGTGATTTTTTTTTTTAGTGGGAGTGAGGTACTGGCGTGAGGGAAGGTGCCCTCCTCTAAGAATACAGATTTTTGAAAAGTGTATGTGGGCCGTGATGGTTGTCCATGTGATTCGTGTCATGTAAACCACCACTGTAGATGGAGAAAGCCAACGCAGGCTCAGAGCTCCATACCAGTCCCAAAGAAATGCATTCTAATTCTCCGCCAAGGAAAGATTGTGCCCAGGCTTCCAGACTTGGCTTTATGTTCCTCTTAGGGTCCAAGCCTTGCCTGGTGTGAGGAAAATGCTGTCTTCATAATTAAACCTCCTAGGACCCCTTCCCCTTTTGATGGTAGGATTATAAGGCTCCTCCAAGAGCTCTGAGACTACACAGATCCCTGAAGAACTAGCTTTGCTGTGGGTTCCCCTTTCTCATTTAATCAGCAATTTTTCTGGTGCCCCAGGCATTTCCTGTAGAGGTGCTGCTGACTGCTTTACTTCCTATGAGTCTCCTGCTACCTCTCAGTATTCCATGTGCCAACTTGCAGATGAGCTCCGTTAACTCCTGTTTTCCCAGCATCCTCCTGGTGGAGCCATCTGGGAGTCACACAGGTGCTCTTCCCCCCAGCTCCTGGGATTCCTTGTCGTGGGAGGGCACATGCTTGGGAGCACCTTGCATTCTGGCTCTTCTTCCTCTCCATCTTGCCTGTTTCCAAGCCACGGATTGATTTTCTTCTTGAGTTCATTTTATGGGTGCTGAGAGAGATCTGTGCTTATGTTGCCTATTTGCTTTTGTGTCTTTTTGTCCCTTGTGTCTCAGTCTACCCAAGGGTACCCACAGTCACCTAGATAACATTTCTATGCCATTAGTGTGCTGCCTGGGAAATAGGGCAGTTACTCATCTTTAAAAATGACTTAGCGAAATGTTTTCAGCATTAGAGATCAGGATCTGAACATCCCCCACCCCCAGGTCATTGTCTAGGAGAAGAAATGGTGGAAATTTGCCAGGAACAGGATCATAGTGTTAGTTTAAGAAATGAAGGCACCCTGCTATGGTGCATGCCTGTCATTCCAGTGCTCTGGGAGGCTGAGGCAGGAGGATCATAGGTTCCAGTGTGGGCTGGGCAATTTTAAGTGACTTAATGAGACCTTGTCTCAAAATAAAAAAAAAAAAAATTTGTAGGAACTGGGGTTTTTGCACAGTGCGAAGACACTAGGTTCAATCCTAAGTATCGCAAAAAGGGAGGGAGGAAGGGAGGGACGAGGGAAGGAGGGAAGGAAGGAGAGGAAAGAAGGGAGGGAGGCAGGCAGGTGAGCGGGCAAGTGGGCAGGCAGGCGGACTCAGACATGATTTTTTCTCTCACTGTAGGGGATGCTGTTTTGAGCTTTTTTTAGTATTAGAATAGGTCATTTTAAGAGACTGGAACAACCATGAAAAAGTGTTTTGACTGCTGGAAGAGGCGTTAGGGGAGGAAAGGGCCTTCAGTCTCTTCTTTTCCCCCATGCCCTCCCTGTCCCAGTCTGTTAAGACTCAGTCTTGTCTGGATTGTGTGTTTCCCTGACAGGAGGCTTTGGTCAACTGTAACAGAGCATAGTGAGCGTGCACTGCGAGTCAGAGCTGAATTCACAGAATTCATGTTATGCCAAAGAATGGATTTTCCCCCTGGGCCACCAGCTTTGCTCTGAGTTATCATGTGTGACTGCTTACATGTTCCAGAGCTTCTGGAAAAGCCTTAAGGAAATAGCTCTCAGAGGCAAGTGCCTCTGAGGAAAGAGGTTCCAGATTTCATTAAACTAGTACTTAACGATGTACAGGCTTGATATTCTGTGACCTAGGCAGTAGGGTGGTGCTACCTTTGCACATTTTGTTCGCTTTCTTTCTTCAGGAAAATCATATACTTTTTAGAGTCATTGTCCTTGGGCCTAGTGGCACACAATTATAATCCCTATCACCGAAAGAGGCTGATGCAGGAGCATTGAAAGTTCAAGTCAAGTTTGAGCAGTGCAGCAATTTAGGGAGAGCTCATCTCAAGATAAATAATAAAAAAAGGCTAGGGGTATAGCTTGATGTGAAGGCCCTGGGTTTAATTCTCAGTGCTACCAAAAGCAGAAAAGAGAAAGAAAAGTCATAGTTACTTTTGTTCTGATCTAAACTGGGCAGGAAAAAAGATTGTCTAGCAGCAGGCTTCAGAAAGGACTGTCCCTGTGGATCCATAGAGCCCTCATTGGAGGAGTGTGCCTTCTCGAGGCCTTCCCAAGTCCACATGTCATTGTTGTCGGCATGGTCAGAGTACACAAAGGGGGTGTAGTTTGGTGAAAAGAGCACTCAAGTGGGTGTTGAAAGAGCTGAATTCTAATATTTATATTAGCCAACAGTTGTTCCGCATATTGGTACTAGATTCTGTTTTAAGCACTTTACATCAATTGTCCTATTTTAGGATTTATCCTACGATCGAATTGGGGTATGTGTGCTGGGGCTCTAACCCAGGGCTTTGTGTACACTCGGCCAGTGTCCTACCACTGAGCTCCATTCTCAGCTCAGGATTATTATTACCCTAGTTTACAGTTGTGGAACCTGAGTATGTGGTGGGTAGAAGCAACCCCGTTCCCACTCCGGACCTGCATAGTTCACCTTCTTCTAACAGTGTACATCACCCTAGATGGGTACAGTAGCTGTGTGTGACCTTGGAAAGTCATGTCAACTTTTGGGCTCATCAGTGAACTATAACCAGAGAAAGTTCCTATGGGTGAACTCTTTTGGTGCTCCTTTTAGCTAGCTACATGAAAAAAACATGAAATTTTTATTGCTTTGTTCTTTTGGGTTTTATTTTGTCTTGTTTGATTTTTGAAGCAGGGCCTCATTATATAATTTAGGCTGGTCTTGACCTTAGCATGTTGCCTGGATTGGCCTTGAACTCATGGTCATCCTTTCTGCCTCAGCCTTCTGAGAGCTGAGATTACAGGCAGGTGCTACCACCCCGATCTTTATTGTCTTCTTGTCCCTGAATGAAAACACAGTGTTTAAGGCTGCCACAAACTTTGATGTAATTAATTCAACAGATGAGGATTTTGCAGTGCTGGGGATGGAACCCGGGGTTTTACAAACCAGGCAGGTGCTTTACCCCAAGCCACATCCCCTAAGTACTTATTTTATGGCTACTATGCACAAAGCAGTGGGCTGGGCACCATGGAATATAGAAGGATATTTAGAACCTTGTATTCTGTCTCTTCTACTAACTATAGATGGTTTCTTGTGTTAGTAGTTCTGGGATTTCTTTTCTTTTTTTTTTTTTTTTTTTTTGTCTTTTTGAGACAGGGTCTCACTATGCAGTTGAGGCTGGCCTTGAGCTCACTTTGTAGCCCAGGCTGGTCTTGAACTCACAAAGATCCTCCTGCCTCAGCCTCCCAAGTGCTGGGATTACAGGCATGCGCCACCACGCCCGGCTGGGATTTCTTTTCTAAATACAAAGTTCTTTAGATAATTCAATAGAAATCTAATGGAAGCACATAAAGTTTAAAACAAGTACTGGGTCTTAAATTGTATTAGGTTTCTGACATTTCTTATAAAATGTGACTTTTAGCCCTAAGAGTTTAATACCCATTAACTTTTGAGTGAAGGAGCTACTGGTGTAATTGGTTTTTATGGTGCTTGTAAACTCAATGGATTCTTTAAAAATGGAGTGTGACTGATTTAGGGGTCACTTATACTAAGACAGTATCATTATGACCTGAAATGTATGTTTGTATCTTAGAAAGCCAAATTTAAAGAAAAGGGGTTACTCTGTAATCCACTAGATTTCTTAAAATCAGATTTCTGCTTCTGACTGTTGGGTTCAACATGTAACTTGCCCTGGCATTAGGAAATCTTTTTGTTGTTGTTGTTTTGGGGTTTGTTTTTTGAGACAAACTCTTACTATGTATTTCAGGCTGGCCTTGAACTCACTCTATAGCCCAGGCTGGGCTCAAACTTACAGGGATCCTCCTGCTTCAGCCTCCCGAGTATTTGGAAAGTCATGCACCACAATGCTGGGTAGGGAATTCTTAGGTGAGATAGGAAAAAATTGAACCTGAACTTGAAAACTAACTTAATTCCATGTCAAGTAATGCCTCTGAGACAGAAAGAATTACATTCTGATAGGCTCAGACATCAGGTTAGTGTTCCTCTTTTTGCAGCAAATTATAAACTTTTAAAACAGTTGTATATTCAAACCACCAGTGCCTGACACATAACAGTTGTACTGTATTTGCGATGGATTTTTTATTGCTCACACCCCAAAATCTAGCCATTTCCCCCTGTACCAGGACCCACTGTGCCTACTTTGAGACATCTGATCAGCCATCTCCAAGAGGACAAGCAAATTACTTAATTCCTTCATTAGTGGGTGCCAGTCCTTAAACCACTGTTTTCTTCATTAAGTCCAGAGTTACAATCTTTGGTATGTACTGAGCCCTTTAAAACATATAATTCATTATTGGTTTAAAAATAAATTTAACAAGGTAATCAACATGAAAAGGCAGGAGAGAAAAGAATAGGAAATATGAGAATGGGCTGGAGTAAGTACTATTATTGTAGACATACATATATGGTAAACCATGTATGGGTAGACATTCCTGTCTACCATCTTTAGAAGGTACAGGTACCTCTAGTGTCTCTCGAATGGTTGCTTCCATCCTGCCTCTCTATAAAAGTTTTGCACATAGTGTGTTGTTATTTTGTGGTTCTGGGGATCAGACCCAGGGCAAGAGCTTATATACGGTAGACAAGCGCTTTATCATGAAGTACAGCCCCAGTCCCTGTGTTTATAATGTGATGTGACTTTAGTCTCCCCAGAATATAAGGTCCTAACTGGAGCTCAGCCTTCCCTGAGCCATCATTGCTGTCCTATGCAGTAAGTGAGTGGGGTGTATAAAAAACCATTTTCATAGGTCTGCCAGGAGTACGATGGAGGGGAAATCTCAAGGTCATTCCAGAACTCCGACCTGCTGGGATCATCACCCTGATGCACTGTTTTGGTGGGCAGAGTTGAGTGGAGGAGAGGCCAGATTCAGGGCTTTGCACTGGCTCTGCTACCCATCACCCCCTCCCTGTAGCCCTACCTGTTTCTCCTATCAGAAGCATTTTGGGCAAAGCACCAGCTCAAGAAACTTAACCTCTTTGAAGTGGTGAGCCAGTGCCCTGAAACCCTTACTCTGTGTCTAGTTGCACTTCTGCTCCTAGAGCTTAATAGACAGTTCATATCTCAGTCCTCTGAAATCTGTAACTGTAAATTTGCTTTTTTAACTTTTTTTTAACAGTTGGCCTCTGAAGTGCCTTTGGGGTGGGGTGGAGGGAATGTTAGCACTGGTGGAGATCTGTGCCCTTGAAAATTGGATTCTTTTTTGGAAAACTGCTGACACAGGCTAATTGGGCTAGAGCTAAATGACCCTACTGTTTCTACCTGCTGACAGCTTCAGCCTTGGGACCATACTGAAATTAGCTCTCACCACATGGCAGAGGCATGCCTTCCTCTTTTCTTTCTTCTTCTTCTACAGAAATAGGCGGTAATTTTGTGCCTGTCACATAATACAGCTTTATCATATAAAGACAGCCAATTAAAAAAAAATAAAACACCTTCACCCTATCCCCTTCTTAGAAAATATACTGTGCTGATCGGAATAACTAGAATAACTGGGTAATAGGTAATTTCACTGTTGAAGACTCGCTTTAAAGCCTTTTCATAATTGTTCTTTGGAAAAGCTATAGACAAACCTACTGAAGCCCAGGAGATGTATTGATTTTTAAAGATGTGTGACCAGCCTAGTGTCCAGACCATGTAGCCTAGTGTTCTACTGCTGTACCCTTCTGTGAGCAAGGTGATCTTGAAACATGATGCTGTTGGGGAGATGCATTTGTATGTTTACATTTTGTTATCCAGTTCTGTTATCTATTGGAAAGGGAGGATTCCCTACCCATTTTGTTAGTGCAGCTGACAGGAGCTGTTGTGATCTCATTGTCTTCCAACCATTCCCACCATGGCCTTTGAAGCAGGCAAGGTGAGGAGTCCGTGAAGCACACTCCCGCCAAATGGTTATGGTAAGTTTCAAAATAAAAGATCCAGGCCTGAGCACACCATCACACTTCCTATTCTGTCCACCCAGCATTGTTAATGGTGCCACATCTCTATTCTAAATTTAGGCAATTTTTTTTTCCAACCAAAGATTACTATGCAAAACATTTAAGAGAAAAACTGCTTAAAGTAATTTTTCCCCCAACTTCTGTTTGGTTTCCTGCAATGTTTAGATGACTCATTCTCTTCCAAGAAATTTTAAAGGAAAGAGATGCAGGCTGTATATTGATTTACAAAGGCTGCACTGTAAATTCTTTTTCTTCCCTGCCTAGAAACCCCTAGCTTCTCTACAGGGAATGGAACAGCTCTACAGCCTTCATTGTCCTGTGCTCAGCCTCGTCAGGTTTTGTTGTTCCCAGGAATAAATGTGCCCCTTGTCTTGGGATGGGGCCCCTGTGCAGCTTCCAGCGCCATCACTCCCTCCACAGTGGCCAGCACAGAAGCCCTTCCTGGGCTGCGCTTTCCCCTGAAGGCACACAGTTAAGTTTCCCAAATAGTGAAAGGGTAGCCTTTCATCATCTGCAAAAGCAGAAACCCTGGCCACTTCCTGCCTTTTGCAGTGGGTCCGGATTGCTCCTGATTACTGGGAGTATATCATACATGTTAACAGAGCTAGCTACACCTGTGTTCCCAGCCCACCCTCTGCCAGGGAAGTGTTAAGTCAGATCACTTCAGCAGCCTGTTCAAATAAACAAGGCTTGCAGTTGAGCAGTCCTCCCAACTAATCAGTAGAGGAAAGGAAACATCTGCCTGGCCTAATTACTATTTATTCGTAAGGCCTTCCCCTGCCTCCTCATTCGCCTTTTCTCCTGCATGGGGGATCATGAGCTTTCTCCTTTAACCTCTGCCATTTAAACAGAAGAAAGAGGATGGGAAGCTGGCCTGGAGGCAGGAGGGCAGGGTGGTAGAATACTCATAGTTAACGTCCTGATCCTCTTGCTGATGCTGAGGCTAGTAGTGAGTCATTTCTCCCAACTTCACCTCCTTGAGCCTCTGCTGCTTCGGTGAAGCTCAGGTTTGCTTACCCCATCCCCATGTGGGATGGGGTGCGACGTTGTAGATGAAAGGCAGGCATTCTCTCTCATGGCTTCTCGTCCAGTGGTTGAGGCCATCAGTCGACAGAAGTTGCTAGGTGCCCCTGAAGCTCTCTGGTTTGTAGAGCATCAGGGCCTTGAGAACTTGCTCATTACCACTGGTAGAGTGGTGTGAAGCCAGCCACCTTGCCGTACACTTGCAGGGAGTCCTATTGGAATCTGATATGGGCCCTAGGAGCCAGTCAAAAGAGCTTGTCGAATCAGAATGGCAGAGATTGAGAAGACATTAGGGATGTTTGAGTTGAACCCCTTCATATTATAGAAGGGAAAAGAGAGACCCAGAAAGATTATAGCAAGTGTAGAAGATCTGGCAGTAGAAGGAAATGCCTGTGATTGCTAATTTAGGATTCTTTCCATCCCTCTCCCCACCACTAAGTATAAAACTTCATGGCTGTCATAGCTGTTCATGATGGAAGTTACACCTCTGTTACAGTCTACAATGAATACTTTAATAGAAAAAATGATCAGAGAATTTCTTAATAGAGAAATGGCAAACTGTAAAAAAGATATCTAATAAACATGTTTTTTTTAGACTCAAGTTTACTGGAACCAAAGGACTGCAAATTACAATATGATAGCACATCAAATTGTCAAGACAAAAAAGTGAAATTAGCATTCTTGCATGCCTCTGGCAATATTTTTAATTAGCACAGTTTTTCTTAAAGGTAATTTAATGGTATAAATGAATTCTCATTGACTCAGCAACGTTATTTCTAATAGAAAGTAATGAAAGATTTGTGCATAGATAATATGTAAAGTAATTTAATACACATAATTTTTTTAAAAATCACAAAACTTTGCAAGCAAAGTAACTCTTCAGAATAGGAGATACAGCAATATATTGTACTAAAATGTTACAGAGAAATAGTACATGGGGAAATGTATACAAAAGAGACAATCAAAGAAATGAAGTTTCCAAACAGTTTATAATGCAATACTAACTTTGCAGAAATAAGAATGAAAGAGGGAAAAATAGAAAAATATATAAGGTGATGTTTTCTTATTGGTAGATATTTAAGGATTATTTTGTTTTCTCTTTTGAAGTTTCTATAGTTTCCTTATTTTAATATATTACTTTTGAAATAAAAAAGTATGTTCAAGGTAAAGATGTATGCATCATGAAAAAAAGTAAGACCCAAAAGACCGCCTCTTTTCTTGCCTGGAGCTGAACACTGCCAGGGCAGCATTGTACCTTCTACTAGAAGGGTGTTGATGTTTGAGTTTTTAGTAGTAAAGAACTAGAAGGAGCTGGCATAAGATAAAATGACGGCTTCTCTCAGTAGTCCAGTGGTGCCAATCAGTTTTATCCTGTTCTCTTGGATTTGACATAATATTTGCTATAGCAGGCATGACTATTTCCTTCCTCCTCGTTTTCTGTGTTTCTACTGTTTCTGTGGTTAGATACTGGCCTTGGGTGACAGTAGCAAAGAATCTAAGAGCTAACACTGCTCAGAATTTACAAACTGGAGACCCCTTGACATACTAGAATCAAGTAACATTAGCTAATCTTGCAAACATTCATTTCTAAGGAATCACTGCTTTGGGAGTATGGGGTAGAAATAAAGCAAGCAAATGCCTTCCTGCTTGGAGTTTTCTGTTTGGTTAGGGACTTTGAAGTCCTTGACATCTCTTTATTTGTTGTGTGTATACTTTTTCCCAGCTCATCCTCTTACACATCTTCCTTTCTTTTGTAATTCCCTGGGATGTTTGCCTACAAGTATCTGAGAACACATATTCCACCTAACAACAGTTGCTAGGTAGGATGTGGTTTTCAGACCTGCTCTTTGGGGACCAATTGAAAAATCAAAGCCTATAACGCATTTCCCTCCACACAATTGCCTTTGCTAGGCTATAGAAAGGACACATTTCATTTTATTAAAACTCTTTGAGTAATCTGACCATAATTGGGTCTGATCCGAGTGGTTATCTGATTTGCTGGGTTAAATAATGGGCTTTAATTGAATCTGTGTTATTTGTAGAGCCAGTGCTGCTTTTGCCTTTGTTGCCCCCTCCTCCCTTCTTCTGTTTCCCAATTAACCTTCCTTCCTCTTTCTTTGCAGAGTAAAGAAGTTGGCCAGCAGCTCCAAGATGATTTGATGAAGGTCCTGAATGAGCTCTACTCGGTAAATAAGATGGGTTGTGTGGCTGTTTAACAAGTAGGAGGGAGCAGCATTTGTCAACTTGTAGCCGTAGTCACGTCGGTAACAGAACTGAGCTATGGTTGTGGACAGTGCATGTTCCCTAGTGGGGGTAGCCCCACCCATCTCTTTTTTCAAAGTGGAATGAGCCAAGAAACACTTTCTCAAAATAGTGTCCAAGCTCACCCCGGCCTCATTTGGGGGATTATCCCATGAGACCAGCCATGACCTAGGTCACCAGAACATCTGACACCATTAGTAAGAAACCAGGAACCCCAAACAATGGCAAGGAACAGTGTCTAACCATTAATATGTGCCTGTTGGAAAGAATTTATGGTCCAAGTCTTGCATCAGATCTTGGATTGATCTTAGTTTAAGAGGGAAACAGATTTCTAACTGTCCTAACTTGAGGGACCAGTCAGGCAGAGAGAGCTTTGGACCAACTTCCTGAAGTGAAAACCTCAATGAAGAGGCAGGTGGTGGGCCTGGAGAGGAGACCACAGTCCGTTCTGAAATGACTGGTGCTTTGGGCACATGATACCTGTGGCTGGTGTGTGGCGCTTCATGCACTGAGACATGCCAGTGTTTTCCTCCAGCCATTTTTTGATAATGTGATGAAAACAAATGCACACATGTGTACACTAAGGAAATTTCTGTTGTCAGTGGAGAACATTTCAATTGCACAGCTAACATCTTTTGGAGATCGCTTCCCTGGCTCTGCTGTGTCAGCCCTACATGTCATTTTCTAGGGTTGCCCCATCCTAGTTAGAGGTAGATTGCTTTTTTGTTTTCTTGCTTCCCCCTTCCCCTCCTCCTTCCCTCCCTCCTTCCTGCACTTTAAGGAAGCGCAGGTAGTGCTGTGTACATCTGAGGCCTTTGAGATTAGAGAGTTCGTGTTCTTAATCCACAAGCCTAGGTGTGGCCATTTTGTTATGACAACTGTTAACAGCTAAGCAGAGCATCATCTCACTTTTCTCCAGTGATTCTTGATTTGTTTTGAATTTCTATTGTGTGACTCTGGTGCTCTGAAGCCAGGTAGATGGATGGTACCCTTAGGTTCGGCTCTCAGTTTTCAATTCTCTCAAGTTAAGGTTTTCTAAAAATAGAAGCAAATTGATACAAACCATTTGCAAACTGGATTGGTTTCCTGAACTGTCTTTTCAATGCTTATTTCCTTATTTTTAGAGCATCTTCTAGGCAAGAAGATCTATTACTCCTTTCTTCTGACAGAGAATTCACTAAGATATAAATGACATATGTTATTATAGGAGTCCTTTTATTTTTCTATAAGCATCTTGGGCCTCTGTTATTTGTAGCTATTTCTGGGAAGAATCAGGTTGGGTAACCAGCAAACTCCAAACCAACTCAAATCTAGCATGCTGGCTCTATAGTGGGACTCAGGACAACAGAAGAAGAATCATGTCTGAGGATCTGCTAGCTTTGACCTAGAGTCCTAGATCTCTTCATGAGCTATGATTTTAAAAGTCAGTGAAAAGATGCAAGCTGTGCTGGAGTGTGGAAGAACATCTGGCACTTATGCTGTGGTCTGAGCATAGCCCAGTGGTACCTCCAGCTGCAGTCTTTGGCCATCTAGCTGCTTTATTGGCCACTAGGAGGCCACCGCCAGTAGAGAGCATAAAGTCTGAGAACTGGCTGGGTGTGGTGTTCCCTGCCAAGAAGTGAGTTGGTACATGCTCTTATAATTTGTCCAAGGCTTAAGTAAAAAATTGGTATTTTTCTCTAGTAGGTGATGGGAAGAGAAAAACAGTGGAGGACACTGGAAAATTCCAGAGAAGGCAGAACATTCTGATGCCGTGACTCAAGTACGGGGTGACTTTTTTTGCCCCAAAGGGACATTTGGCAGTGTCTTCAGACATTTTTAATAGTCACAGTTGGAGGAGTGGAAGAGATTGGTACCCTCTCATGAGTAGAGGCCAAAAATGCTATTGAAACCCTACAACATACAGGACAGTTCCTAACAACGTTTGTAGTGACTGAAATCTCCTGGATTAAACAACCTAGATTCTACCTTGTGTTAACTACTAGCTATATAAACTTGTAGGTACCCCTAACCTCCATGACTGTCATGTTGTCCCATCCTTTCCATGTGCTACTATCTCTGTATCCTGGGGTGAGGATGACTGGGGCAGTCATACTTCTTGAAATATCAGGCTATTGTTGTGGATCAACTGGTTTTCAGATTCTGTAGAACATTAGAAAGTTCAGAGAATAGAATTAAGAGTTCTTTCTTCTGAAGGGTGAAATTAGCTTGACTACAAATAAAGATGTTACAGAATTGGAGTGACTGACTGTCCCTGGGTAGCCTGGGACTGAAGAGTTCTAACAAGATGACTATCATGTTATATGGGGTAGTAATTTCATTATGTGGGAAGTTGGGGCTTCTCTCTGCTTGCCTTGGGAAGCCACTTGCTGTACACTTTCTCAGGGAAGTTAGGAAGAGGATAAGGGAATTTCTTGTAAGGATCTTCCCCCTTGATTTTTAGGAAAGCAGGAAAGGGCCTCTTCTTTTAGTGACCCTTTAGGAAATAGAATTTATCTGTGGACACTAGAAAAAGAAACTCAAGGCTCTAAGAAGCCCACCACCAATATGCTGGTGCATACCTGTAATCCCAGCCATTGGGAAAGGTAAGGCAGGAGAAGCATAGATTTAAGCTAATCTGGGCAGCTTTGTGAGACTGTCAAAAAAATAAAAAGGGTCCCTGTGTTCTCTCTTGCATGGATGCTTGACCCTCACCTTGTAGGATCTACCTCTTTTCCTATATTTGTTTGGCCCAAACTTACTCTGTAGAGCCTGTTTCTTTTCCTACTTTTAATAAAACTTTGCTAGCATTAAAAAAGAAAAAAAAGATGGCGTATGTAGCTTCGTGGTAGATCCTTGCATGCAGGCCCTGGGTTCAGTCCCCGTTAGCACCACCACACACACACACAAAAACTACCCACACACGAAAACTCATCATATTTTCAATATCCTTACCTCACATCTCCCACTTAATATCCATGAATACTTCTTTTGGAAGACTGATTACCCAAGGGTTGGTAATTGAAGTATTTTCAAATGCCGATGACCCAAGGGGCAGAGCCCCGGTGTTTACAAAGAAAGATCCATTTGGACAAAGTCTCAGAGTTTTACCATAAGTGGCTAGCTGCCTCCTTGCAAGGGCTTTTGATTTTCTTAACTTTGCAAGGGACTACTCCCTACAGCTGCTGTTCAGAGAGTAGCCCCAAAAAGGATTCTTCTGCAAAATGAGTGGGCTGGCTTAGAAGTCATGGTGTAAGGGGTTTTCATTTTCTGACTGCATCAATCAGGATTTTACTAGAGAAACAGACATAACACAAGATATACAAATATATAAGAAATTACATGTTTGCCTTATAACAGTCAGCCACAAGGTCGGATGAAGAAGTGTGCAGAGGGCGTCTACACATGGAAGACTGAACGATTCAGTCCAAGGTCTGGCACTCACTGCAGTGTTCTGTGCAAGTCCATATTAGGAGGGCTGATGGGTCTGCAATGGAAGGCTGATGAGTCTACAAAAGAAGGCTCAAGGATCCAAGGCAGAAGCCTAAGAGTCTGCACTAGAAGCAAGGAGACAGCATCCAAGCTGAAAGTAAAGACTGGAGCTTCTCCAAAGAATAGAAGCCCCTCTGCCCTTCCTCATTTCCCATTTATATCATTGAGGTGATGAGCCACCCTAGGGTGAAAAGTTGCTGAGCTTGATTTAGTTAAGCTTCTAAACTTCTCTAGGTGACATAAGCAGTCAACCACAACACTGACTGATGCTCCAGGAATGCTTTCGTGGTCAGCACACTTCTTTCAAGGAACTCTTGGATTATCTTCTTTGATTATACCCAGAAGCTGTGTCTTGTGAAGCCCCAGAAACCTCCAGAGGAAAACATACTACACATGCAGGCACAGATGCTATATGGGGTTGGCTAAGTAAGAAAAGTCAAGGAAACCCTAGGCTTGGTGGAGAAAGCCCATTGGTGGTGGGTTTCTTATAGCCTTGGGTTTCTTTTTCTAGTATCCACAGATAAATGCTATTTCCTAAAGGGTCACTGAAAGAAGAGGCCCTTCCCTGCTTTCCTAAAAATCAAGGGGGAAGATCCTTACAAGAAAATCCCTTATCTTCTTCCTAACTTCCCTGAGAAAGAGGCATTGGAAATATACTTTCCAAGAGACATTGGAACAGTAGGACTGCTGTCACTCCAGAGGTTTTATGTCGTGATGCTGCCCATGAATTTATGTCTCCTGGACTTGGAGCAGCAGCTGTTTTGCTTGCAGAACTTCTTCAGACTGGTGTCCATTGCCTGCTCCCTTGAAACAATGGCCCCTGATAGTTCCTCAGTTCTGCTTGTCTGTTTGATCCTGGCACAAGACATCACAAATACAACAACAAATGAGAGATGTCCCTAAAAGTAAGACATTTAGTCTTTTAACAGGAAGAAGCAGAAAAGTAAAGGAGCAAGTAAACCATTGAGGTGATGAGAACTTTTACATGCTTGCACAGAGAAGGGGCATAGGCTCCTTGGATTGACTCTTAATTTCCAAGAAATTCCCTGCCGCTCTTGTTTCATGACACAGTGTCTTTATTTCTCCAACTCTCTGGGACTACTGTTCATAGACTGCTTTCAAAGTTTTCTTCTCTTTGTTTCCACTAAATTGCTTGTTTTAGTCTTGGTCTTGGTACTCCCAAATGTCTGGTTATCCTTTGCTGCCTGCTCATATTTAAAAACGAGCCACTGAACAGTTCTGGGTCAAGCATGGCTTTCACTGGAGGGTGATCTGACTTTGAGGAAACCCCAGCATCAGTATTTCATTATCTTTTGTCTTGGGTGGTCAGAGTGCTGAGACATGGCGCTTTTGATTTCCCACTTCATCTAGGGGGTAAATTGTGAGGAAGTGTGGGCCATCTCAACCTTTGGTGTAGGACTTTCCTGTTGGCCCTCCTGTTTTATGTTCCAACCCCTTATCAGATAAGCCTGATATTCTCCAGTTCAGAGAACCTTCCTAATAAGCCTCTAGTCTTCTACCGTGATGCGGGAGATGTGTGGGTCTGATGGTTTTTAAGCTTTTGATAATTTCTTTTAGCCCCCACCTCATCCCTCTGCCATTGTTTCTCGTGGTGTTTCCGGGATATGTCCTTTGGCTTGTGGCTGTTCCTTCCTCTTGGCTTAGAATTTCATTGGTCAGTTACTGCTTGCCTACTGCTTGTCATAGTTTGCTTCCATTATTTTCATTTTCCTCAATTTACAGTAGAAATAGTAATAATGAAAGCTATTTTCTAACATGTTAGTGTGGCTTGGGGAGGGAGCAGAGCTAAATATGTGAATTCAGTATTTAGTGTCCCAAAGTAAAATGAATGGAACCAGTTTCTCTTCAGGACTCCTGTGACTGTATTTCACTTTTCCTCCCAACTGTGTGAGACTCCAGCCTCACACAGGGGAAATTCACTATTACTTAGTGGCCAGAGTATGGATTTTGGAGTTTGTCAGACCTAGGTTTGAATACCGACCCTCCCCATTTAGTCATGTGACTGGGCCCCATTTCCTCATCTTTTGAAGTGGAAGTACTGAACGTGTCTTTTATAGAGTTGTGAGGATTCAATGAGGCAGTGAACAGAAAGCCCCCAACATGCAGCAGGCTTTAAGTGGCAGAGATAAGTATTAATATTGTACCCTTGCCCTCCTCCGTTGTCCAGCCGCATGCACACAGTGTACACATCCATCCAGCTCCTACACCCTGTTCTCCCTCCCAGGGAAGTCTCAGGGCATCGGAATGTCAGTGCTCTTCCGCTTCCGACTGTCTAGTGTGTTGTCAGGCATTTCAGACTCCCGCACAGACGCTCTTACAGGGAGACAGAGCGCTCCAGCAGAGTGGGGCAGGTGCTGTGTGGCTGGAAGAAGTTTATTTGGGAGGACTGGAAACAAGCTTGAGTTCCAGGATTCCTGGGCTCCTTCTAAGTAGTAGAATTGGATTCCTAGACAGTTGCTTTGATGGAAAATTTGAAAGCTGAGTCTTTCTCTTTTTATTTTACTTCTTTCTTGTGGCAACTCTAGTTGTACTTGATAAAGATTTTATTCCTTCCCATTTTTTTATCTGAATCGTGCAGGTTCACAGTATTCATGGGATTATTGTTTAGATCATAGAATTGCCACACAGATAAAATAGGCAAATCTGTGTGTAGCACCTGACACAAAGCCAAGAACATACTAAGTACTCAGCAAATGATGGTTGCCATTTCCCCACCGCTATTCTGGTTTCCATGAGGTGTCTGATACAGATAAAGTGGACCAGTAGAGAGCTTTTGGAGTGCCCCCCAATTTTATATCTGAAAGGTACAAAAAGTGTAGGGTACTGCATAGGCCCACTTTCAGCGACCCTGGTCAGGGAGATGTGCCTTCAGGGTCTGAGAAAGGTGTCAGTGTTTCCTGTCTATTCAGTATTGTGAGGAGACTAAGCAACAGATACCACTGAGCCAATATAAGTACAATGATTTCAAGTTGTAATAAATAGAAGAGGCTGGGCAAGGTGACACACACCTATAATACCAGCACTCAGGAGGCTGAGGCAAGAGGATCACTGCAAGTGTGAGCCAACCAAGGCTACAAAGTGAGCTCAAGGTCAGCCTGAACTGCATAGTGAAACCCAGTCTCAAAAAGACAAAAAGAAGCACATATACACATACATACATACATACATACATACCTGGAAGAAAAGAATGCATGAAGTCATTTAAATAAGACACAGTGGCTTAGATACAATACTGCTTTCCTATACTTTGGAGCAGTCTTTGATATATAATGTTTACTGAACCAAATACTCCTGTATTTTTCTCTTGGGGACAAGGGTATTGCTGCATGAGAGAGAGGTTTAGCTGTTAGACTTCAAAGCAGAGAGTTGACCTCACTGACTTGACCTCTGGGGTGGGGTATGGGTGTCTTGCAGGTCATGAAGACATATCACATGTACAATGCTGACAGCATCAGTGCTCAAAGCAAGCTAAAGGAGGCAGAGAAGCAGGAGGAGAAGCAGATTGGTAAATCTGTGAAGCAGGAGGACCGGCAGACCCCGCGCTCCCCTGACTCCACAGCCAATGTCCGCATCGAGGAGAAACACGTCCGGCGGAGCTCAGTGAAGAAGATTGAGAAGATGAAGGAGAAGGTGTGCATGCTCCAGCAATGGTAGAGGCAGGGAAGAATCTTCTAGAGAAGGAAGGACTGATAGAATTTCCCAGTAGGCTCCATGAAGAGCCAAACAAAGAAGTTGTGGGATTCTTTAGAGTATTTCAGCTCTGGCTGGAATCCTAGGTATTAGAAGAACCTGGGCACATGAGCACCAGGTTTTTAACCTGTAGCAGATAAGAACCAGTAGTAACCTTTCCCAACCCATTTTCCTAATCAAGTGAAATATCCTAGTGGGGGTGGGTGGTGGTGGTGGTGGTGGTGATGATGGTGTGTGTGTGTGTGTGCGTGCGCGTGTGTGCGTGCGTGCATGCGCGCGTGCGCGCACATGTGTGTCTGTAGGGCTCTAGACCTCGTGTTTGGCTTTAGGAGTCAGGAGTTTGGGGCGGGCAGAGTAGTGGCACCTCCTCCAGGGTGGCAATGCAAGGATGAAGAACAGTATTTTAAGATGGAATCAAAGTGGGGCACGCATGTGAAGTAGAGAGCCTCCAAAGTGGGGCACGCATGTGAAGTAGAGAGCCTCATTAACCTTTCCTGAATTGATCTACATTATGCCCTTGACTCATTAATCATAGTTAGAACCCAATTTAAAGAAGGTGTCCAATTTAAAGTAGATGTGCATGGGGAGTGGCAGCACAGTTATGGTTCTTGGATGAACTGTACTTTCCTCTATCATGGAACAGTCTCCCATAAATAAATAAATGGCAGCACAGTTATGGTTCTTGGATGAACTGTACTTTCCTCTATCATGGAACAGTCGCCCATAAATAAATGAATGAATGAATGAATAAACAAACAAACAAACAAACAAATAGAAGTGAACTTCTGTTTTCTTTTTAGCGCCAAGCCAAGTACACAGAGAATAAGCTGAAGGCCATTAAAGCCCGGAATGAGTACTTGCTGGCTTTGGAAGCAACCAATGCATCTGTCTTCAAGTACTATATCCACGACCTGTCTGACCTGATTGATGTAAGTGCTGGGAGCCAAGGGGCAAAGCTCTTTCCTGAATTCAGAGTCATGCTCACCCATTTTGGTGTCCAGGCATCTAGGGCAGTTAGAGCATAGTTTACGGAGAAGGTAGCTGCAATCCCTCTTGATCACTACAGAGGGCCTTGCCCTGTGCCAGTACCAGTGATACTTACCCTGTGTCTCCTTCACTCCTCACCACAGTCCTGGAAAGAAGACATTATGTCTGCTTTTATTGGCTAACACTCAGAGAGTTTAGATGACTTACCCAGAACTCATAAATGACAGGCAAAATAGGCACCTAGGTCTGATTACTGGACCCATGTTCATACTCGCTCTGCTCGTCTGTCTGCCAGGAAATACTCCCTTGCTTAGCAAGTTGGACAGTGAAATGGTGACGAGCTAGAGTTAGGATGCCATACCTTTTGCTATATATATATAGTGGTGAGTGTCTCTCAGGAGTCTCTTGTTTGACTATTATAGCACCCTTATGGATAAGCAGTGTTGTCTCCAATTTGTAGATAAGGAAGTTAATGGTCCACAGGGTTAGGAAATTTAATTGCACAAGGCTGTAGATGTGCAGTGCACTACTAATTAGGTCCAGTCAAGAAGGTGTCCAGATGCTGCTGACGTCTGGCCCATTCTTGTTTAGATGTCGCAAAAGGTGACTGACTGAGAGAAGCAGGTTAGTAGGTAGGTGTGTTTTGCCTGGAACCAGGACAGCCTTTTGTCTTAACCTTATTGGATAGTCCTTGGCTTGGCCCTCCTTGAACTGTTGCTTTTCTTCAGACATAGAGATCCTAGTCTGGCCCAATTCCTAAACCAGTTCTAAGCTACTTAAGTGTAACCCTTCTGTCAGCAAGGTGAGGAGTCTAGAGCCAGCTCAGGGAGTATTGGCACCCCACTCTCGAGGACCTCACATGTATCTCAGTGTCCTATCTGAGCCTGGCACTTGCCTTAGGTCCTTGGCAGTGGCCATGGCAGCAGCTGGGCTTTGCAAACCTCTGGTGGACTGCATGTGCTTATACTTATGCCTGCCTTGGTTTCTCTATTAGCAAACTGGCCATACTTCACAGCCCCGGTGGTCTAAGACTCACTGTTGTGTATAAGCTGGTTACCGAGGCTTGTCACTGCACTGTTCTGAAACTCTGCTTTCCCACTCCTCTGCCCTCCGCAGGCCTAGAACTTTGGTGCTTAAATCTGGCTCACATTAGAGTTGCTTGGGGAATTTTACTGAAATACAGATTCTTGTCTCCTTTCAGACGCACAGCTTTGATTCAGTAGGTCCTGCCCTCTCAGTGCCCCCAAGTGTTATTCTCTCACTGGGTAAGTGGAACCCAGATTCCTGTTCAGGCACATCTTTGTTCTTGCTGCTGTTGATGCCAGTCTGAACATTGTCCCTCAGTGGAGGTCAAAACCCTAAACAAAATCCGTTCTCCTGCTCAGCACAACAGTTCCTCTCTGTTGGGAAAGAGGCCTGTTCTCCATCCGTGGAAGAGAATCAGTTCTTTCTTAGGCTCAATTTCTGCTATTTATCTAACACTTATTTAAAAAAAAAAATCAGACAATGCAGGGTGCCGCTCATCCTCTACCCATGTTTCCTCTTCCTTACTTTTTCCTCAGGCAGTTTTCCTGCTGTCTCACCAGGGGAAGGCAGGGTCCACTGTTAGTTGGTCACAGCTCATATAATCCTTAGACCCTAGGGTTAGGGGTGAGCGTGTGTTTTAAAATTAGTACAAGAAGCTGTTTCTTATCTCTATTTTTTTGTTGGTACATATTTGACATACATATTGATCACATTCATCATGGGGAATTTGTACCTGCACATAATACATCTTTTATTCTTCTTTTCCCCCATTCCCTTCTCTTGCCCTCAGCCCTTAAAACACTATTTTGCACCTTGTTTTCGTTGTATTAGAGAAGAAGAAGGGCTGCTAGGAGCCCTGCTTCACAGGGTGTGGTTGAAGTGCTGTTGAGAAAGAGCACAGCAGCCTCCTTAGCACTCAGCAGGGCGTGGGGCTGGGCACTGCGGGCCAGTGCGGGGCAGTGGCTCGCCAAGCCCAGGGCAGTGAGTGTGCTCTTTCTTTGCTGCTGTTTTGGTTGTGTCTTACTTATTCTGCTTGTTGTTTGATTTGTTTAGCTTTTTGTAGGTTGAGGACAGATTACTCTCTTTAAAAAAAGCTAATACTACTCAGCTCTAAATGTTCAGTGAATATTTGGGGAGGCAAAATGCTTAGTATCAGAGGTACAAATTGTAATAGTTTTGTCTAAGAAATATTTATAGACTGTAGGTTTTCCAACTGGTTCATAAACCATTCAAGGAGCCATGAAATTTCATTTATAAGTTCAACCTTTTTTTAAATAACTATACTCAAATAGGAAAGAAAATATGAAGGTGTATCAAACTAGTATGTTTAAGTTTTATTTTGTGAAACTTTTACGGTAGGAGTATACATGCATACTTGTGGTGGTGGTGGTGGTGGTGGTGTGTGTGTGTGTGTGAGAGAGAGGGGGGGGCAGGGAGAGGGACAGGGAGAAAGAGAGAATATTTCTTACTGTGAGTTGAGAGCCCCAGAACTAAGAATAGAGGATGGTCTCCTGGTGTTCTCTTTCAGCTCCAGCAAGGCAAGAACTAGGACTTACTTGGCCTTAGTAGCCCCCAGTGGTTAAAATATAGCTTAGCACATAGTATGTTTTTGGAGGGAAGAAAAAGTCTAGAAAGAAGATGATGATCCCATAAGCCAAGATTTTTTTTTCATTTTGTGCCATTTAGTATTCTAGATTCTAAATTCACCTGACTTTGCTATTTAGTATTCTTTTGCTATATAATTTACATATAAGAACTAAACGACTGTTACAGTTTCAAGAGTTTTGACAGATTTCTATGCCCTCGTAACCCAGATGTTTATCAAGACACAGAATAAATACCTTCATGAAAGATATATTCTCATTGCCCTGGAAAGCTTTTCTTGTCTCTTCCCAGTCAGTGCCCCACCCCCTGGCAGCCACTAATGAGACTTTTTACCAGAGATTAGTCTGCCTATTATAGAACTTCATAAAGATGGGGTAATACAGTATATACATTTCTTGTGGTTCATTTATGTTGCTCAGTATGCTTTTGTGCTTTCTCCAGATTATTTGCATGTATCATTAGTTTCTTCTTCTTGCTATTTTATGCAATAAAAAGGGACTCCACATGTGTTTGGTGATGGACCATCAGTTAGAACAAGATTGCAGAGCCTGGCGTGTTGGCATCCTGATCTTGCCATGTCCGCTCGCTTATTCCAGTCCATTGTCATCTGTGTTGTGTATGGGATTTTGCCTCTTTTCTAGGAATCTGAAGCTCTATGCATATTTAAGGTATTGAGGGTAAGTGGAAAGGAAGTTATTTCTGTAGATACCATTACACGTACACAAGTCCTAGTCTCTAATTTCTTTTTATAGTAACATACGAGATTTAAACTTGGGCTAAGAAGCCACATGGTCTGACACACACCAGGAAAACCTTGACTTTAAGCCAAGAAGACATTCTGAACTCACTTGATAGTGTCAACAAACTCTAGGCTCACTGGAGTGTAATTTTCCTCCCTGGTATTCCTGTGGCTCTCTCAGTCTGGGAGCAGATGGCTAAATGAAGAGCAGGGCATTGTCTTATGCATGGCTAGAGTGTTGTGAGTGTCATATACACAGGTTGTGTTTATGACACCCTGTGTACCCAAGACAGGCATGAGGGACCTTGGCTTCCCCTTTAGGAAATTTATTAAGTGTACTTATTTTTCTCTTCCCTGTCACCTTGAAGTGGGTATTATGAAACACCCATTTTTTTCTGTAGGTCTCTTAAGTGAGGATATCAGCCAGAAAAGGGTTAATGAGCTATCAACACAAGTTATCACACATTTGGATGAGCTGTCATTAAATTCTTATAAAAATTTGATTTCCCCTGAGTGGGTTTTCATCAAACATTTATATAACCCAGAGATGGCCAGGAGAGCCCAGGATGGCCACAGAACTCATCAGAAGCCATGGAATACATGCTTTGTCCCTAGTGTAAGCAAAATAACTAATGTGCTGCCTCTACTCTTGGGAGTCTCTATGGAATAGGACGAAATGTTCAAATCTCATTTATCTGACTTTGCCAGATATTGCTTCTCTGCTAGTCTCAATTTCTGGCTATTGTCCGGCAGGTATGTAGATGGCCAAGGATCTTGAAAACCTATTCCAAATCTCCTGGGTTAGCTGGAGACATGGGAGAGCTTGGGGAACATTGTGAGATCCCCATTCACTGCTATAGGATGGTCATATAAATAGGGTCAGTGCTCTGGCCCCTGGAAAGCTCCCTGCTGCAGAGCACATGCAGTGAGCAGAACAAAAGCTTCAGGGATGCATCTGCCCACCTGACTTAGGTCAGTAATTCAGCCCATGTAGATTGCTCTCTGAGAGGCTGTTTTCTTGTGGCTTCAATTAGCTGAGCTTTATTAAATACCTACTATGAGCAAGCCTAATGGGGAGGGACAGAAACAAGGGTCAGATACTGACCAACCTCTCAAGGAACGCATATTCTGGTTGGGGCGATATAAAATGGCAAGGCGCAGAATCGGGGCGGGGAGGTGGTGGGTGGGTCCTGTGTCACAGGAGGGCTGAAGATGAGCATGATTTTGAGTGGAGGCTGGTTTCCCAGAAGCTGGGAATTTGATTAAGATGCTGAAGGATTAGGTCCAGTCCCAACAGGTGAGAGGAGTGGAGCAAATTTCTGGAAAGAACAGCCAGGAGCTAAAGGGTAGAGGTCACTGGATTTGAGGGTGACAGTTGGTCTTTATTAGATGTCTACACAGTGTCAGATATGTGTAAATGTGTTGCATGGTACCACCCTTACAGCTGTCTGTGAGGCTGGCAGTGTCCCTATTTGAGGGAGAGGCATTAAATAGCTTATTTATGATCACACTATTGATGGGAGACCTGTGCTTTTCTGCCACTCTGCTCTGAACAGAGTAAGTCATTGGACTGGAGCAGAAGAGGTCAGAGGAAGATCATATTGAGGGGGCAGACTGCACACAGATCACAACTGATTCTGCCTGTTTGCCTTTCCTCAAATTAGTTACCTTCACTAAGCCTCAGTTTCCTAGTCTGGAAAATTAAGAGAATACTAACTTTATTGCGGTAGCTGTGAGAATTAAAATTGTAGAATGTACATACTACATTTAGTACAGTGTCTGGCATATACTAAATATGCTCAGAGAATAGAGCATTTCTCTGCCCTTCCAAACTGAGGGAGGTGGGATTTTTAACCCTGAGGGTGAGGGGAGAGAGATGAATCTTAGGTTTCTTTAAATCAAGGACATAAGAAAAGCCGCATTTGAAGACAATAAAGCAAACTGCAGGTAAGGTAAGGGTATGCATTAAGGTGGAGGTAGTGGAAATGGAGAGGAAAGGGAGTTTCCAAAAATACTAAAAATTCTTGAAGGGCACCCTCCTTCCTCCAGGTCTCCCCTACATACACAGTGTGGCAGCATTACTTGTGTCCACGAGATGTTAGATGTAGAATTCATCATCAGGGTCTGCAGCGGGCCAGGCAGGAAGCTTTACCAGTCCAAAAGCGGCCTGGCTAGTTTAGTGGCATCTCTGGAGGAGGGTGCACGTGCAGTCTCGCAATCAGCCACTTTTGTCTAGCTTCCATTTGCTCTTTCTTCCCAACTGAATGTAATGTCTTTCCATCCTCTGGCTACAGCTAAGCTGTAACTGCTGTTATTCGGCGGAAGCTAGGCACCTGCCAGAGCCTCTTGGCACTGAACCCAGAGCCCAGCCAAATGGGTGCTCTGTCGCTGAGCTTCTTGTCAGATGCCTAGAAGGAGGAGGCCTGTCATGTGCTTTTTCTTCCCCAGTAGTGACTGTTCCCAGTGTGATCATGATGGGAGGGAAAGGCTGAGGGAGAGTTAATTTGATGCTTGCTTATGCAATGAAATGACAATCAGGCAGATGGCCTTACTGTAGCCATAGATTCTGTTCTGCTGTTTCTTCTCAGGATCTGGACTAAAACACTGCTAAGCAATTAAGGGGATAATGGATGGCCAAGGAATTTGGATCTCTGGGTTCTTTAGGAAGTGTAGGGAATGTTGCCATAGAGTTACAGAATGCCATTGCTGAGAAAGGCTTAGGGTTCACATTTAACCTAAGGATTTTCAAAATTTTGCTCTAACAGAAGAATTTTTTTCTTCAATTAGAACCCTAGTGTCTTACATAGAAAAATGTTGTGGTTGAGAGAGAGATAGGAGCTCCATATTCTACTACTTGGGCTGGACTTCCACTGCCTGCTCAGGGGAAGCCTGAGTCTGGCACAGAAATTTAGAGCTCTGAGCTAGACTTGAGAACCACCAGTCTGGCTAAATCTGTTCATTTTGCTGTCAGAGGAACAGGTTCAGGTCACTTTGCTCTGCCCAGTGTTGGTTTTTTTTTTTTTTTTTTAAATACAGTTGCTTCTCTTATATCATCTCCCCCCTTCCTTCCTCCCTCCCTCCCTCCCTCCTTCCCTTTTTTCAATTTGCTATAGAAAATCAAAATCCATTTTATGATATGAATTTCCCCAGGAATACATTTAAAACTTCAATCTTATTCATGTAGTCTGTGTAGGGGGAGCTTTGGCCCCGACTTCCTGTTCTGCAGCCCAGTGCTGTTCTAGGAGGCAGTGGGCTTGGTGACCCATGGATTCAGCCTCCATTCTCTCCTTCTTCTACCCAGAGCAGTCTTTGTATAAATTAACTACTGTTGCCGCACTCTGCATTTTTGATTTCTAGCTCCTGACATGGCCTGGTGTACTTGGTATATAGTGTCTGAGTTATTCCCCTTAGGGAATGGCAGGCTATAGTGTTATGATTGCATTTTGTCATAAATGGCCTCACCAGGCAAACCTGAAAATAGAAGAAAATTCACAACCCTTCTCATATTTATGGAATAGCACTGTACAGAGCTTGATTAAATCATACCATTCAGCTCTTATGGGTCCTCTTCCATAAGTGTTGACCTGAGATGAGAGTTCATTGTGAAATTTCACCCAGATCCTAGAAGTCCACCTTCTTTCTGCAGCATGGCCAGTTGCATGAATGTGGTCAGATCTACCCTAGGGACCACCCTTTTCTTTAAGCCTTGGGGCTATCTGTGGTGTGCTCATGTGCCTTCTCCTTCCCACAGCAGTGTTGTGACCTAGGTTACCATGCTAGCCTGAACCGGGCCCTGCGCACCTTCTTGTCTGCTGAGTTAAATTTGGAACAGTCAAAGCATGAGGGTCTGGATGCCATCGAGAATGCAGTAGAAAACTTGGATGCCACCAGTGACAAGCAGCGCCTCATGGAGATGTACAACAACGTCTTCTGCCCCCCAATGAAGTTTGAGTTCCAGCCCCACATGGGGGATATGGTGAGGCCCTGCCCATCCTCTTGTTCCCCCAAATGGAGTGCTCTTGTGTGTAGCATCACTGCACAGAGTACATTCTTCCAGGGATGAGGGCTTCCTGTTGGGTGGGGAGGCACATATTTCTCATTCCGCAAATAGCCACTAGCAGCCTGCTACCCTCCAGGCCTGGTGGTGGATGCTGGGAATTGGAGCCCTCAGGAAGCTTACAATCTGGAGAGTGAGGTAGTTGAGGTTGGGAAAGAGAATAAGGTGCAGGGAGGGCAGCCAAAAGGAACAGCTGGTGTGTCTAAAAACTCCTCACAGCTCGGAATGGTGCAAGGAAAGTAAGAGAAGGGGTGCCTGCCATGGTAAGGCTGGAAGAAGGGAGAGTGAAGTGGGGCCAGGCCCAGAGGCTGGGGGTGGGAGGAGCTAGACAGAGGAATGATGTCATCTGTTAACATTTGGCAGAGTTCAGAAGGATCTCTTCTTCTAGTTTTATAAGACTGTGATGAAGGAGCTAGTTTAGCTTAGGTATTAAACAAACCAGAATGGCTGCCTCCAGAAAGGGCAGGCACTAAGATGCCATCCCCAAGGAGGCATCATGAACATGGTTCATGATGGTTGCTTAGGCAGGAGAACATGAACAAGAAGGCCTTGTTATGGATTCCTCACCCCCAATCACTAAAACAAGAGAGGCCTACGTGAACTGAACTGAGAGGAAAGAGGCTCCATAGTTTCCATTACTCTAAATATTTTGGTTCCACTTCAAGTGGTTGTGCATCCAAATCACAGTAAGCCTCATTCCTGTAGGTACCATTTCACCTACCAAATTAGAAGGAGTGGGTATATAGGCTTACATGACGGAAAAGATCAAAATGGACATTCAGGCATAGTCTGAATTGAAGTAGGAACTGTACCAACACTCGCTTATCCTCCCTCCATTCTCAGAGAGACCTTTCTGTGGGGCAGGGTGACCGTGTTTCCAGCCGTGTCTCCCTTTCAGTTGAAATCCAGTGGAAAGAGTATCCAGCTCCCTCTTCAGAGCTGCTGGAAAGGTCTCACTGCATTTCACTGGTTTTATTTGGGTGATGTTTGTTTGGGTGATGTTTGGCTCTGAGCTGGTCACTGCAACTAGGTACCCACTGCATTACTGCGTTATGCCAGGGTCACGGCTCTGTCCAAAGCACGTGGCCTGAGTAGTGCAGTGGGGGGGGGGCTATCCCAAAGGACTGTCAGACCACAGTTACCAAAGCAGGCTGGATACAAGGGGACCAAACAGAAGCAAAGTGCTTCCCTAGGAGTAGCATCCAGACACTTTAGAAAGTGCAGCTCCAGAATGACAACTGTACCAATGTAAGCAGAAGATTTGCTGTCATCAGTAGGCTACCATGGAGAATGGGACAGTTCTAGCCTAAAGACAAAAACATGGGAATAATTTCTTTCCTTTCCTTCTTGGGAAAAACCAGACCTTTTCAGTGTGTTTCCATTGCTGTGGCTTAGGAGATTTCAGCATCTGAACAGATGGGGAGGTGAGATGACAGCGTGTGCAGTTACAGTTGGGGGAGGAGTGTCACCAACCCCCATGAAGCCTCATTCCTCACCTGCTCTGGCTTCTGGTCAAACTTGCCTTCCAAACCCCTTCTCCAGCTGCCACTGGGATTCCTTCCCAAGAATTGGTGGAACTTGTGGACGAGTGGAGTGATACATTTTCTCGTGTTGACTGAGTTGCCTTCTGAACCAAACAGCTTGTCTCCATAGAGGGGAAATCCAGATGCTGGGTACTTGGGCCCCTCCCAGCCCTGTCAGAGCTACATTGCCATACTCCAGAGCACAGCTGGAATGCATTACCTTGCACCCTGGTACAGGATCACTGCCAAAGCATGCATCAGCAGCTCTGCTGCTGCTTAAAAGAACAGGCTTGGAGATGGTTTTCCCTCCCTGCTAGGACTGGGTTACTTTAAAAATCAATAGCCCTTTCTTCTGCCTGGGCACTTGTTCTTTGTGATAGAGCTAATCAGTGGCTGAGCCTGGCAGAGGGTCCCCATTCTCATCTAGTCTTCATAAGAGTAGAAAATAAAAGGAGATGAGAGAGAAGCTCATCGTTGGTCCCTGCAACCAACTTATCCTCATTGGTGTGGGTTTTCTGTCAGCTGGAGGCAGCAGGAAGGAACTGCCTGGAAGTCCTTGAACTGGGGTCAAGTTTGGGGTGATATTCTGACTTAAAGCCCTGAAACTGGCTGAGGCCCCACTCTGACTGGTTCTGGGGCCCTTGTCACATGAACTAATGCTAAGTGCTCTCAAATGTATGAGGAGGTGGTGCCTGGCTTCAATTTTGGTGCCCCCAGAGGCTTGTGGGGCTCAGGATGCCTGACTGGTGACATCAGGCAGCAGAGAGTTGCACTTTTGGCACTAACCCTCTCTGGCCACCGAGGTTTCTCCATTGTGTCTCCTTATCCCAGAGCCAGAATGAAGTCAGCTCCCTTCAGATCTGAGAGCTGGCTTGGACCAGCCTCTTGGACAGGGAAGAGGTCAGACCGTTTCGGAGCTTAAAAGCCAGTGGAGGAAAAGGTCAAGTCCCAGCTCCTCCATTTGAAGAGAAGCTCTGTCTTGCAATCAAGAAAACAGTCGATGAGCATGTGAATGAGCCCACTCCTTTCTTAGAGGAGTCTAGTTCTACGCAGATGTCTCTTCAAACAAGAGCTAAAAGACCTATAGTAGCTAAGTGACAGAAGCTTCTTCCACATGAGTCCTGCTTCCCAACTCTCCCAGCCTCTCTTCATCAATCCTGGAGACAGTGGGTAACATACCATAGCTCCACCTCATCAGGAGCCAGCAGGTCAGCTGTCCCCTCACAGAGGGGAAAGCCATTTGGCAGCAATGCTAGGAGGAAGACAGGTTGCAAAGGATCCTCACCCACACAGACCTAGTGGAGGCCAGGAGTAAAATGATAGCTCTTTGAAAATGCCAGGCTTTTCAGATTCCATGCCCTCAGGGGCCTTCTAGCATAAACCAATGATCGTGTTCCCGACTTCACGTTCTCTCTCATTGAGTTGGAGTTCTTATGTATGGGCTGGATTTATAAACACATGCTGGCAGCCAGCGGCAACAAGTTAGCCTCCTGACCCACTTCTCTGCTGCTTTCATTCTGGTGTAAAGTGGGAGGAGGGAAGGGCTGGAGAGGTGGCCACGTGGCCCTCTGGCAGGAAATCCTTGCCATGCCAAAGCATTGTGTTTGGAGCTGAGCTGCTGGAGGCACTCTCATCCAGCTGCCCCAGCCTTCTGAGATCTGCTCCTGCCACCCACCAGCCTGAAGATGGCTCCTGAGAGGAAAACCTGGTCTTTACGCACAGATCCTCCTCCCCACTTCTTTTATGTGCTGTTCAGTCCGCATGTTGGCTTTTGATTTTGTTTCCATTGCAAGTGTTGCACCCTGCATATGAGCAGTTTTATTTGCTGTGAGGAGAACTCTGGAATCCCCAGAAACATTGTGTCCTCTTACTGACCTGGAGTTGCTTTCTTCCGCCAGGCTTCCCAGCTCTGTGCCCAGCAGCCTGTCCAGAGTGAGCTGGTGCAGAGATGCCAACAACTCCAGTCTCGCTTGTCCACTCTGAAGATAGAGAATGAAGAGGTGAGTGTCCCGCCTGGGGGGCTCGGAGCTACCCTCTGAGGTTCCCCATGGAATGTATTGCTGCTGCCCATATGGCAGCAGGTGGAAGGAACATGCAGAGAATGTCCGGGCTGCTGCAGACACTTCCTAGCCAAATGTCGGCTTGGACTTTCCCCCGGCTACATCCTGCCCTTGAACTCCAGGAAGTTGCTCTTATGTTGCCAAAGGTTGTGTTCTATTTTGAGCTTTTGGCTTTTTTTCCTCTCTACACATTTAATCAAAATGGCATTTGGCAGCTGTGTAGACAGTTTTGTGTCTGAAACTACCCCTCATGCCTGCCCTTTTGCAGCATTTTCAAACAAATACAGGCCATGGACTCTGACACTTCAAACATCTCCATCCTCTGAGGAAAGGGTTGACTCTCTTCTGGGCCTAGTACATTTTTCTTTCAACAGCCAGTTTAAAAGGACAGCTTGATTGATGATCCCACTTTCTGTTGAGCTCAGACGGCTTCTTTCCTTGTATCTGTCTTACTTTTCCCAGGACATCAGGAAGGACTAGAAATGAACCAGTTTGTCTCCTGGTAGCCAAACAAATTCATTTTTTTTGTTGTTTTTTTTTTTTTTTTGGTACTGGGGATCAAACTCAGGACCCTGCGCTTGCTAGGCAAGCACTTATTCCACTGAGCTATATCCCCAGCCCCTCATTGTTTTGTTGAAGGTCATGAAACAGAATCTGGAGATTTTTTTTTCCGGGATAATTACACCCCTCACCTGAGCTAGACAAGTGCTCTGCCATTAGACGTCCCTAGCCCTTTTTTATTTTCTTTTTGTTAAGTTGCCCATGGCACCTTTGAACTTTTAATCCTCTTGCCCCGAAGCCTCCTGAATAGTTGGGATACAGGCATGCACCACCCTGCCTGGCCCATCCCACCTTTTAACTGGCTCTTTGTACAGAAGGATTGATGTGATTTGTTTTATTCAGATTTCCTTCACTCTTCCATTATAATGAAGAACTAATACTAAATTTTAAAAGTAAATAGTAAGTAAAGAGCTGAGTCAAGTACATAGCCCGAAGGGGTGATGGATCTCTATAGAGAGTTGAGTGTTATAGCAAGGCCATGGTAGCCCTCATCTAGCAGTGTCTGGGGAAGACAGAGCTGGACATCCTCCCTCCATCACACCCCACTCTGTCCCACTTCCCCAAGCTTCTCCACCACTTGCTATTTTACAGCTTGCCTGTTGTGCATTAGGTTTGCTCTTGTGGTTGTAGGTAAAGAAGACAATGGAGGCCACCCTGCAGACCATCCAAGACATTGTGACTGTTGAAGACTTTGATGTGTCTGACTGCTTCCAGTATAGCAATTCCATGGAATCTGTCAAGTCAACTGTCTCAGAAACCTTCATGAGCAAGCCCAGCATCGCTAAGAGGAGAGCCAACCAGCAAGAGACAGAGCAGTTTTACTTCACGGTAAGGGGCTCATGGCCTTTAAAGAATGTCAGCAGGCACACTGGTCCCCCAGGGAGGTTAGGAACTCACTCAGAGTCTTACTCAAATGTCTGAAAGGCCTGAGTATGCTAGATTTGAATCTGAGCATACTCAGAGCCTATCTCTGTAAGGGGGCAACCTCTGCAAGTCGTGTGTATCTAACGGACTCCCTAAGGGTTGCTCCCAAGTATACTACTAAGGTTTTCATCTTAAAAGAATTTTTAATCAGCTACTAGGTTTTCATTTGAAAGTCTCTTTCTCAGGCACCGGACATTATGAGCAAGGACATGTCTTGGGTAACAGATACCTTGTTTTCAAAGGTTATGTCTCTTTTAGGTAATCTGATGACATTATTTTATAATTTTCATTTTTGGGAAAATACTTTTAATAATTATTACTAAAACTTAAAGGGGCCCATAATGTACAGCATCATTTTGCAGAGAATTTGAGAACATGCTTTGTTATTCATGTATATCTAGTCTCTTTTAGACAGATGGGCCCACTTTTTTTAAAAGTCGTACTAATAGATCCTTTGGAAATTTGTTAGCTGGTCTTTGGTACTGCTTTTTAATAATTAAGTTATTTTGATTTTGCCAAGTAGGATTTATTGCCTGAACTAAAATTTATTTCCTGATCTCCAGATGATCAAAAGAAAAATTAAGTTTACAGATGTGAGATGAAATATAGCCAGTGAATATGCATAGTGATTCTGAGTGAAATAACTTGTTTTTCAGTCAAGAAGCACAGTCTGCATGTAATAAATTGTATTTTTCCTCTGACTGGAACAATTTGTTTAATTCTTTGAACATTGCCCTTTCTGTATTAAGAACACTAATGATTTGCTAATTTTCTCTTAAATTTGTTTTTTAATTAGTTAAGTTCAGAATTCTTCAGGGTTATTTTTTTAAATCCTGGAGAAGACTGTTGAGTGATTTAAGAGTATTATCTTCTAAAACACTTCAAAAAATTCTCGTACAAGAAAATCACATTCAGTGCTGGGGTGGTGGTGCCCACCTGTAATCCCAGCACTCAGGGAGCTGAGTCAGGAGGACTGTTGCAAGTTAGAGGCCAGCCTGGGCTGCATAGTAAGTTCAAGGCCAGCCTGGACAACATAGAGAGACCCCATCTCAAAAAAAAAAGCATGCTCATTATATAAAACTTAGAAGTAAAAAGAAGAAAAAGATCATCCATAATCCTACCACCTAGAGATATAATGGTATTAGGATATATGCCTTTTCAGTGCATATACAAATACATATACAAGTATGTGTTTATAATTTTACTACCAAGAAATGGTATATTGTTGTATCTGTTGTATATAATGTAAGTCATTTAATGGTAATATTTTTAAAGCAAACACAGGAGCAAAATACTAAAATCTACGTAAAGAAATAATGGAGTGACATTTTGGCATATTCGTTTTTGTAAAATATTTAACACATTGTGTGATTCATAATTTTCATCAGTGCTGCAAATTAGGTAGGCATTGGTGGGTGGTACCTACCTATAATTCCAGCCACTCAGAGGCAGAAGGATCATAAATTGAAGGCCAGCCTGGTCAACTTAGCAAGACCCTGTCTGAAAATTAAAAATTTTAAAGGGAAATGGGTGCTGGGATATGGCTCAGAGTTAGCACCCTTACCCTGGGTTCAATCCTCAGTATCACAATCAGTTGATCAATCAGTAAACACACACTGAAATTTTATTTTCACCTTTATTATTTTTATACTTTGTATTAGTATATGTTTGTTGGTTTGGGGTTTTTTTTTTGGCATTGAACGCATGACCTCAGGCTTGCCAGGGAAGCGCTTATGTCACTGAACTATATCCCCGGCTCTTAGTATATGTTTGTGACACCTAATAATTACACTCATCTTGGAAAATTGATACATATATGTATCACATCTTTTATTTCTCTTTCCCTTACCCTCCCCTTGCCCCCCCTTTCTCGGGTTCCCTTTCCACCTGCACAGATTTTAACCTATTTCCTGTCATCTCTTTTGTTTTGTTCTTTCTTTAAATTATTTATATTTTGAGTTTCACATATTAAAGAAGCCACGTGATATTTAACCTTCTGTGATTTTTAGCATGATAGTCTCAAGATGTATTCGTTTTCCTACAAATGACTCAAATGTATCCTTCTTTACGCTAAGTAACATCATCATTACTCATTAATCATTACTGAGTTATTCCGTGATCATTTATTGTAGGCTTATTGTCTCCCAGACACTGTTACAAACTGGGGATGCTGAGAGTAAGAAATGAAGAAGGGAATTATGGGATGGGCATATAAAGGGGGAGCTTTCATTTTTATTTTAGATATTTCTAAGTAGTAATAATGGATTGTTATAATAAATACAAGAAAATTTTAATACATGCATATACCTGTGCATGAATGACCACCATGAGTGGCACCAGGGCAGCAGCACACATAAATGATTTTGTGCTTGATCCTGAGGGATGAGCGAACTGGGCAGAGGACCGAGGAGGATCTTGTTCCTGGAAGGAAGAGTGGCATGTGCAGAGTGTGATGGCACAGAAACCTGGGCTGCGTGTCAGAGAATTTCTTGACTATACTGAGGGCTTTTGCCTTATCTTCATTATCAAAGGAGCTTGTTGGATACTCCAGACTTTTAATAATATGACTGTTTGGCTAAGTCTGTCTGTGCTGCTTAGATACAAATGATCTATCTTGTTACATTCAGAAGGCTTCCATCTTTAAGTTAAGTAAGACATTTTGAAAACTGTATTTCAGAAAGTCTTTGTCAGAATTACCTTTGGCTTAAATGAATCTATAACATCAATTTTCAGCATTGACCTTTAACAGAAACAGGAATGACCCTATCGAGCTGGTGACCTCTGAAGTTCTTTCACTTTCTAGCTGAATGCACTATGTCCTCTAACCCATTTCCTGTCTTTTGTGGCCATGGTGCTGCTTATCAAAATTGTGTCCAAATTTCCTTAGCTAACAGGAATGTTTTTTGTCTGGGCTTGTCCTGTAACAGATTTATGAAGAGCTCATCATTTTTCACGAATGGTGCCTAAGTGGATGAGATAATTCATTTCATGATAAAAGGGCTTGTTTTGGATAGTGAAATGGACATTTAAGAAGAAGTCCCCATGTTAAACTGAGGGACTACTTGTAAGGCTTGCCAAACCACACATAGTCCTCTATTGCTTCTACAGATGTTGCCCTCTATTTTTCTTCTCCCTTCAAAAACAGAGTAGCACATCCTAGCATAGTAGTGTTGAACCTATGACACGTGTGCCACAGTGGGCTGTTTGTATCGTTGAAAGCTCTAGAAGGTTCACCACCACAGCCCTAGAGGCCCCTTTCATTTGAAAAGATTGCTAAAGGCACCTTATCATGGCTTGATTCCTCAATAGTATGGTATGCCTAATGACTGGAAGGACTGATGGAACAGTTTTCTGATCACTCATGGCTGTCATCAGATTAATCTGCCTAGGTGATGTCATTAGAAATGCAAAGCACGGCCCATAGAGGTCAGTTGCTTCCAGGAGTTTTGGGGAAATACTGATGGGATTTTTAAAGCTATATGGTACACTCCTGTATTCTCTGCACTTAGGAGCTGAGGTGGAAAGGTCATACACTGGGGACCAGCCTGAGCTACATTATACATTGACAGGGTCTGTGAGGCCAAAAAAATACACAAAAACTAATCCAACCTTCTCATTTGAAAGATTAAAAACAAACATATCCAAAGAGGATGGGTAGCTCGGCCAAGCTTGGCAACAGTTAAAGCAGGAATTCTAAATACCTACTCTGGCTGTGGGCTTTCTTTCAAAAGCATGTCTGACCAAAGGCTTGCCTGAGCCACTCAGAATGAAGAGGGGTTGTCTGAGGCCACAGGTTAAACATTCTTGCCAGCAGAGCTCAAGGACAAGGCTTAGGAACAGCTCAGCAACTTGCCCTCTTATTTGCCATAAATGATCTCCTTGGCTTTATGCCTGTCATTCATTTTCTAGAATACATCATTCAGCAACATGTACTTTTCTGCCTTTTTTATTGTGCTTCTTAAAAATAGTTTTTATGAAAAATTGCTAAGATTTCAAGGGGACATTCAGGAAAAAGTCAAGCATTGTCATATCCCTGACCCCACTTCTCCTCCCTCTGCCAGACACAAAACTTGTTCTTTGTGTGTCCTTCCAAAGACATCATATGCATAGGCAACCACAGATGTATCAGTAAGTTCCCTTTACTAGCAGAAATTACATTAGAAATAGAACAATAGAGAATAGGAAAAATGGAAGTATACCCCTTATGCTGTGTCTCACCTTAATTTTGTCACTTAATTTATTTTAGACATGATCTTTATGTTAGTTCAAAAAGATCTCCCTCCTCAGAGTTCCTTTGTACTCCTTTGTATGGAGGGATCTCTCTGATCAATTCCTTGTTCGCTGGACAGTAGTGCTCATTGCTCAGCCAAGAATTAGAGAGCTTTATTAGACTGGTGTTTCTCCTAGTATTTCCTAGTATACAACATTAGAGTGTGGGATTCTTGTTTGGGGTAAGGGTGGGGAAGTAGTTAAGGAGTATGACTGGTAAAATAACAAGCCAGACTGCCTCAATTCTTAGGAACAGGTTTGGGTAAGGTAACAGGAATGGAGATGGTACCTTGGCCACTGTGGCAGTGCATGCTAGGTATTGGACTTGGAATTTGTAGTGTGAGATCTGTCTTCATCTTAATATCCTATGGGCCCTGGTACCTGCTAAGCAGGTACAAATGAGTGAATATCCTTACCCAGCCCATTAAGCTGGGGAGATGTGCTCCACGTAAGGTTTACTCTATTATGTATTCTGTCTAACAGCTGTTTCTTGCTTGAAAAATTGACAAGGAGGAGGGGAAGTGTCAGTTTGCCTGGATGGTGGGGAAGCAGCCAAGGTAATGACATCTGTGTCTCTGTGTGCAGGGGGCTGAGGAGGCCCCGTCACTACTGTCATCCACCCCCTTGCTATAGGCTTGGGTTCACACAGACTAAGATCAGGGCATAAGTAAAGTCTTGTGATTCCTAACCCCATGGCAAACACATACTTCAAGGGCAAAGGTTTTTTTAAATGAAATGTGGAAAGTGTTCTTGTGTCTCATACTACTTTTTTTTAAGGTCTGAATCTTTCTGCTTTGATTTAGCTTGCTTATATATTAGTACAAAGCAGAGTTTAGGGGAGGAAGGGTGACAGCAGGCAGACAGTTGGTTCAAGTGCAAGGAACACGTTTTGAGTAACTGCTGTGTGCCAGCCTCTGCTGACAGATTGTTAGCCTTGTGACCTTTCAATGACTTCGTGACTTTTTCTGTTGGAAAAGCCAAGACTCCAGTAGTTTAAATGATTTGCCCAAGGTTAGAAGAGTCAATAAGTGGTAGGACTAGAATGTTCCAACTCTAGCATTTTCATTTTACTGCAACAAAAATATCTGTCAGCGACAGAGGGCTAAGAAAGAAAAATTATGCTGTTGATACTTTCTAATAAATGAACCTCATTGCTGACAGTCCCTGTTAGGAATTATTAAGGAATAAATGAATGAGGGCATAAAAATAGAATTGGAATTTCACGATGCAAAGAAAGAAATCAAATACCTAGTAGATAGTTTACTTTCCTTCCTACTTTTCGTAAAAAAGTTTTCAGTTTTGATGATACTGATTGTGAAGGCTGGAGCAAGGGGCACTAGTGTGTTTTAGGAACTTACCGAGAAGAGATTTTTGAAATGCAAACAGCTCCTGTCCTGGCCCCCTGCTCTCCAGAAGTCATCAAAAGGCTACCTATTGCTTCTTTCCCTTCAGCCACTTTGGCTCGTTCTCTGGGAGGCAGTTCTGCAGCTACTGAGCCTTTCTAACTCAGACTGCTGATAGAGGTAAGGCTATTTATACCCAGCTCCTGCCCCACAGATGAGTGCCAGCTGTGAGTGGGAGGTGATCAATGACAAGCTGCGCTTCGCTCATCCACCCACCTTGCCCAGGTAGAGAAGCCCGCCATTGTTCACACACAAGTATTAGGGATGCAGGTCATATCTTGACACAGTTTTGATCCTTGAGGATTTAATGGAACCCAAAAAGGTAATTCATCATTGTTGTTTATCAGATTATTATTTATTTTAATGGCTTGAGGAATGACAGCCAGAGTTAACTAGTGAGCAGTGAACATGAATGAAAAAATGGCTTCCGGACTCACAAGTAGAAACAGGAGTAAGAGAAAGGAATTTGCATCTATCTCCCCTCTGAATTTGGGCTGCATCTGGTCTTGTTTCAAGGTTTACAGCTTTTTGGTACATTTTCCTCATAAAAAACCCTTGAGTCTCCAGTAGCAACCTTTGGCAGAGGAGCCTTTGAGGATTGTGCTCTTTGTTTTTTGCTTTGTTTTGTTTTTTGGTACCAGAAATCAAACTCAGGACCTTGCACTTGCCAGGCAGGTGCTTGTGCTGCTGAGCTATATCCCCGGCCAAGGATTGTGCTCTTAGCAATAGGTGTTCCCTGAAGGCTTTTCACCCCTCTCGGCCTCAGAGTACTATTCCAAGCCTGCAATTAGGCATTGGTTGGGGATTAGGATGTTACCCGGCGAAGACTGACAGCAGGTGAGCTGGCAGCTAGAGCAGATGGAAAAGGGAAGGTGACATATGACAGGAGAGCCTATTTTCATGCAGATGTTCTCCTGCAAAAGCACAAAGGAGCAGAGGGAGCAGGTCCTGGGTAAGGCAGCAGAAATGACTATGAAGTTTGTTTCTGGTTTGTTTTATATTTAACATAGAATAAAGATATTGGGGGCTTGGTTAATAACTGCTAGTGGTGATTCTATACACAGGAGAGTGGGCCTACTTGTTGATTTTTTCATTTGTTATGCATTTATTGAATATCTACTATCTGTTGGGTCCAGTATCATGCTTTCCATCCTAAGCATAATGAATGGCATAGTCTCTGGCCTCAGGGAAGAGACCATCTAGAGAAAAATACACACCAGTAACAAATCCTCTCAACAGGACTGTATGGGAAATGTTGTCAGAGGTGTGCAAGTTACACAATGAACTATGTGTGTGTGCATGGAGGGCCAGGTACTGCATCTCAAAGAACTCAGCTTTGTCTTTGTGTTCTCTCTCTCTCTCTCTCTCTCTCTCTCTCTCTCTCTTTCTCTCTCTTCTCTAAATGCGGTAGACTGCACAAGCTCTCAGGTAAAAGTTCAGACTAAAATTAGCTCAGGTAGTTTTACCTTTTCTATCAGTCTTAATCATACATGGTAATAATGATGATATCAAAGCCTGGATATTTTAAAAGACAGAACTATCATAATCTTAATTGTTTTATCAACTTATCACCTGAAGGATCCCACTGCCATCCAGAGCTTGGAAGGTCACACTCAGGGAAATACTGCCATTTGACTTCCCACATTTAATATGAGCCATTGGCTGTGGCCTGGCAGATGAACCAGCACATCAGGAGACACCAAGGCAGATGCAGGCTAAATTCCTTGGAAGCTTGGAAGGCATGGGGAAAGTGGAGAAGAATGGTGTTAAGGGTCCAAAGACCTAGAGCACTACTGTTTTCTAACTTGCAACAATTGACAGTTTAACACTCTCTTCCTGAAATCATCTCTTCATCTTTGGAAAGGAAATAGTGATGTTGCCCTATGTATTGTATAGCATCAAATGAGAGAACCTGTGCTAAAGTGCTCTAAAATATTCTAAGTTACTTTCATAGAAAGAATTAAGTGCTATGAGGGTTAGTTCTACATCTCTCCTGTTATGTACTGTAGTGGAGAGAATATTTTATGTATAACATTATAGATAGAATATTTTATTTATAATGCTGAAGAACACGTATTGTACTGCTAACCTGCCTGTGTTTAACTGTGTTGACTCTCCTGCTCACTATGACTTTGAGCAACTTACTTAATCTTGCCAAATCTCATTGTACTTAACTATAAAATGGATACAGTGTTAATAGCCATTCATAGGAGTGTTTTAAAGAGTTGCTGAATTGTCCTGTGAAACAATCTTTTACTGGGCAGACAAGGGCTGAGGTCAGAGATCAGATCTGAATGTACCGCACACCAATCATACTTTGGCTGTTGGAGCAGTTGGCACTGCATTTCCAAAACCTCCTCTTATGTTCAGAACTGTGTGTGTATGTGCAAGGAGGAGCTGGCAGCTGCTTCCTCTGAGCGCTGACAAGTTCCTAACTTTCCATAAAGATTCCATGTAGCTTAAAAAAAGAGGCTGATTGGGATATGGCTCAGACATGTGCCAGACTTGCAGCTGAGGCAGGGCCGAGCTGGCCATCGCCACTGCTGCTGGGGTAATGGAACATGTCCTAGAAGGGGTAGGGCAAGCAGGAGGCCAGTGGCAGTGCTAAACAGCAATGTGCAGCTTCATCCCAAAGACACTTCCCCTGGGGGCTCTGTCTACCCTCCTGTAGTTTGAGTCCTTGGGAGAACTACAGGAGAGATGAGGGGGTTTAGGGGACTTTTTTTTCCTCTCTTTTTGTCCTGGCTAATACTCCTAGGGAAACATAGAGCAGGATGATCATCCATCCTGAAAAGCAGCAGCTGTCCACATACTCAAGGACCCAAAGAAAGAAAAAAGCAGACCCAGTAGAAATTAGGTCAGAAGCCAGATGACCTCTCAAAAGAGGAATTGTCCAGCTGAGTATCTTGATTTTTCTTTCTTCAGCAGTCTGATTGTCCTTTCTTTTCCTTTGCCCTTACAGAAAATGAAGGAGTACCTAGAGGGCAGGAACCTCATCACCAAGTTGCAAGCCAAGCACGACCTTTTGCAGAAAACGCTGGGAGAAAGTGAGTGTGAGATCGTTCCACAGGAGGCTGGCAGTGAGGGGAGGCCCCGCCAAGCTTTCTTGCTGAGCACAAGCCTCCATCCTTGTTTAACTGGACCCAGTCTGGTTCTGTGAATGGTTTTCTTTTCCTAGCCTGTTTTAACATAGAAGCACATGCCCCAGATGACCTCTTGAGTGATAGGGAAAGGGTGATGCTTAATGAAGCACTAATGTGCATCCTCTATTTGTGTAAGTAGAGCGTGCTGCGCTGCACCCTGCCCCTCCTTCACTTCCCTGTCTCCACAGGGCAAAGGGGCCACAAGGGTTTTCCCTCTCCAGACTCCTTGTTAAAACTCCCAGCTCTGGTGGAACTGAGGCTAATGCAAGAAGGGAGAGACCTTGAGATGAGACATGCAGCTGCTCTGAGCCGAGAGAGAGTCCTCAACTGCCGTAGTGGTGAGGAGACTGCCACTGACCACAGCTTCTGGGACAAGCCTCCATTTCCCCTTGCTTGAAAGGGTCCCCTTCCTTCCAAGCAGCAACAGGCCCCTCTGCTGTGGCCATACTGAGGCCATGGTGCTGAACAAACCAGATCATCTCAGATGGTGATCCTAACCAGATCCAGGGAACAGCAAGGCAGAGAACTGGACTGGCACTCTGGACTTTCTCTCCTTGGCCATACAACAGAAGGCAGAGGCTGAAAGAGAAGCTTCCCTGGGGTTGTTTGGCACTTGTCCAGGTCTCCTGCCCAGCTCTCAGCATCCTATAATTCATGGGATTCCCAGGTTGAGGATGCCTCCGAATGCCCTGCCTCTCTTCCCTGACCACTGCTGTCCTCACTTAAATATGGGAGGATGGTGAAGGGAAAGTCTACGAGGACCATGTCAGTGACAGACAGGCCTGCATGTACATGGAGTTCTAGCATTTTAAGATGAATTCTTGAGCGCTCACCAGATTAACTGCAGAATATAGAAAAGTATGGAAGATTCATTGGCTCATTGGCCCAGGAATTGGAGCCTGTTTTTTCATGCCAGAACCTCCTGCCTTCCCTCCTTGCCATCCCTCTGCCCTGGATAGTTCCTTCAGATGACTGGTTCTTTTTCTTCTAACGTCATATTTGTGAGACTGTTTTTAATGTGAAGAAAACCTTTTAGGTAACTTCTGGTTTCTTTCTTCTCCATCACCCAAGGGGCTTGGACTAAACAGGCCCAGGCATTGAAGAGGCAAGTGTTGCTTATAGAAAATCTTTAATCTTGAGGTTACCAGATTGCTCCACAGAGAACTGAAGGAAAGAAAGTCCAGCACTATTTGAAGCAAGTTATAGTTGTGATTTTTGTTTATTTTTCTTTTGGAGAGGAATGGGTCAGACAATCTAAGCATAACCCATAAATAAATAGGGAGCAGGACTTCTGGTGTGTGTGTGTGTGTGTGTGTGTGTGTGTGTGTATGAATGGGTTTGCTCACACAAGTATGTGCACCAAATGTGCTACTCCAGAGGGATGAAAGTTGACCATTGACTAGTGCTGCAAATTGCCTTAATCAAAAGATGACAAATTCTAGCAATAAAAGAAAAAAAAAGCTATAAATCTTCCTATGTGCCAGGCATCATATCCCTCCCTGCCTTCTGTGTATATTTGTCATCAGAATGTAAGAGACCCTTGTTCTTGCCACAGAGGGATAATTGATGTGTGTGAATATTCTAAAATGGAAATAGGACAGATGTTGAAAATAATGGCTCAGAATAATATTTTTGCTGATGAAAGCTGAGCTTTTGGTAAGCAGAGGTTGTTAGGGTGGGGGACGGTGCTGCTGAGGGTAAGCTGAGCTATAATCAACAATTAGCAAGCTTTAAAGGCAAGGAAAAGCCCTGCCCTCTCTCAGCCCTGGAGTTGAAGCTTGAGAAAGGCACGTGGGGGCTGCTCCCTCTTTCTCCAGCTCAGTGCCTGGTTTATCTGACACAGGTCTGATCAGGGTCATGTTTCATGGACCCAAAGAAAGCAACATATGTTACATCATGGCCCATGGATACATGTATCTGTATTTATAAAACACATAAGAGGTGGGTGTGGTGGCACATGCCTGTAATCCTAGCATTTGGGAGGCTGAGGCAGGAGGATCGCTGCAAGTTCAAGGCCAGCCTGAACTGCACAGTGAGAACCTGTCTCAGAAAGACTAAATAAATAAATAAACCATAAGAATACTTCTTATGAATTTGAGGTGTTCAATTTCATTTTTTAAAGCTGGCTGTGACTCATTGAGAACCGTGATTTGCTAATAGTACCGGTATTCCCAGCCCCAACTGTATGTGAGTCTATATGTTCATTCATAGTCTCAGGAAAGAGCAAGCTTTCCCCAGCCCTCCCTGTCACTACACATAGACCCAGCAAATGCATCAGGAGCTGAAGCTTCCTCTCTGGGAAGATTTCTAGTTAGAGTGGGATCTGTCGTATCCCCACATCCATGCCTGTTTCCCACCAGAAGCAGAGGTGGCAGGTCTAAGGTTTGAGGACACCAGCAGTTGTGGCCTGGGAACCAGCAAAGAATGTTCTTGCCCAAAGAAGGCTTTGGTCACTTACGTTCTTTTCTGGCTAATGGCTCCCTGAGGGAGTGGGCAGGACTTGGGAATTCCTAGGAGGAGGCCTCCCCTCTTTACCTCTTTGCATCTACATACACTTTTTGCCTTTATCTTTGCAGGTCAGCGGACAGATTGCAGTCTGGCCAGGTAGGTATGGTTTGGGAAAGTCCCGGGAAGGGATAAAGATACACCCATGCAGTCTAGCGATTCCAGAGTGGGAAAAAGCCAAGGGATTGAGTTGTACAGACACTGAATGAGTTTGCAAAGGAGTGGCATAGGGAGAGGTTGCTTCCTTCTGCTGTCCTTACTAATCCCACCTGGTTCCAAATGGTAATGGGGTTTGCTGGGAGACTCCCAAAAGCCCCTATATGGCAAGGAAAATAAACATTTGATTCCTGGTAACCTAACCTTAGCTTCAAGATGTGGGCTTTGGGAATTCACTGACCCATAAAAAATAAAGCTCAAGAGATAACATTTGATCTGAGATGGTTCTATGTGTGGAAAAGACAACGATTTATAATTAGTGAGTGCCGTTGGATAGTGCAGTTGTACATCACATTGGCTTGCCAGATAGCCTTGGTAGAGTCCTTTCCTGATGTGCATGTTTGCAGCTCTCCCAGTCCCTACCCAGCCCCTTTCTTACCCTACCCTCCCTCTCCCACCCTGCCAGATACTTTTCCAGCCAGTCTCGGTGCTGCTGTGTGAAGTGACAGAGAGGAGGGCATTTATTCCACCAGCAGTTCCCAGATGCCTAAAAATGTGCTGATTTAACTGAAGAAACGGCTTTAATGGATCAGACTCCTTAGAGACCCTGTGCTAACCCATTATATCAACCACTTATATCTGCCAGCACACACAATAATCATGAGGCCATTTACAATTATAGACCCATTATTTAGAGATAGCTTCATTTGGCTCTCATCATTTTGTCATTGTGGATTACAACAAAAGTCCCATTAATACACCAATCTTGAGGACTGGAGGGACCCAGGATAATGGAGTTGTACGGGATGTATCCTCTGGCAATAGAGTCCAATTTCACGTGCTGTCACATGTCTGCAGAATTTTCTAGAAAAACTGAAAAGAGCTGAGTTCCCTTCCCCATGTATGACTTTGAGCCACTCCTTTCCACTCCCAGAACCCCAATTTCTTTCTCTAGAAGATGGAAACACTACATTAGATTTGAAAAGCTCTAGGATTCTAGAAGTTCCTCAGGAGTAGGCTGGCAGTGGAGACAGGGCAAGGCCCAGCAGCCAGGCCCTGGCCTCTGCCTTCACTTAAAACAGAGCAGCACAGCCCTGTTTGGGATGGTGTGTCTCCAAGTCAGGTTCCCTTTAGGATAGACCCAGATTGAACATGCATTGACCGAGGCTCCCTACAGTTCCTTCCAGTCTGGATGCTCTATCTCTAAATAAATCACTCCCTCTTTTGCCTGAGGAGTTCCAGGAGAAAGCAAATGGGAGCATCGCTTGGTGTTTACAAGAGTCTCCTTGCATACAGAGATTTTACTGCCTAATTCAAATCTGTTTTACTATGAATCAAACCAGTTTCCTCCTATTCAAATTCCTAGCAGTGGTAATAGTAAAAGGAGGAACCCTGACCCTTTATGAAGAGAAAAGCTTTATTGGGCTTCAGTTGGGAAGTAACTTATTAAGCCTGTTAGGCATTTCTTAGACTGAGCTGAAAAATGTGCATGTCTCATTAACCATTCTATAGGTTGTTTCTCATAATTAAAAGCTTTACCTCTGAGTTTAAGAGTAGTTGTCTCATTCTGTCCCAATTTTCTTTTCCTTCCTATTGCTGGATTGGTCCTCTTTGACTTGGAATCAACCACAGGCGTAGCTCAACCGTGAGAAAACAGGTAAGAGTCCAGTAAGAGACCAGGGATATAGTCAGTGGCATAGTGCCTGCCTGGGAAGTGCAGGGTCCTGAGTTTGATTCCTGGTACCAAAAAAAAAAAAGAGTCCCATAAGAACCAGGCTGCCTGGCATGAAAATTGAATACAACCTGTAGCCATTTAAGGACTTCACTGTGGATATGACAGACATCTCTGACTTCATGTCTGCATTTGGAATGTACCCATTAGTCATGGTATGGTTAAGATTTTGTAATGTCATTGATTTAACTCAAGATGGAATGGCCATAGTCTTTATGACCTGTTCTTCTCTCGTTATTTATCCTCTTGTGTACTCAACATTTGCTTTAGGTGAAACAAATTGTACCAGAGCTGCCCAGAACACCACAAAGAGGCCTCACCCTCTCTCACATTCACACTGATGTGGCAGGGACTCCCAGCAGCTGGTTCCCAAGGCAGACAGTCTTGCTCTAAGTTTGCAGCTTTCTTTGCTGCTGCAGTGTGGTCATCCTAGATATGTCCCTGACACATGCTAATAGCAGAGAGGAGTCTGCTCTGTGAAGGACAGACGAGCTGTTTGCTCTGCAGTTTAGCAAGTGAGCTTCACGGCTGTTTTAAGCCCGCTCTCATTACCCTTATTAGGAGGGCTCTTAGGGAGCTGTGGCATGGATAATCCACATCAGTGGGTAATCTAAATAGCACTTGTGCCTTTTGGAAAAAAAGTAGTTGAAGTATTTTTTTGCAGTAGCAAATCTGACTTCCTAATTATACATTATGGCAAGTATTGAAATGATTTTCTGTCCCCCTAAGCTCATAACCTTTGCAGAAAGGAGTTTGCAGGGAGGTGGTGGAGACAGCTCAGAAATATCTTTGTGTCTACTCAGGGGAAAAGTGATCTAGGCTTAACAAAGTCTTTTGGGGTAACTCACAGTGGTGCTAGCCCCACGGAGATCACCACATGGAGAGGCACATGGTTTCTGTAGTATCGG
>PVLD010002489.1:48385-65505 GCA_004027595.1 Dinomys branickii
ACCCCTTCCCCCCCGCCTCCCGAGACAAGGCCTCACTATGTAGTTCACACTGGCCTTGAACTTGTATGTAAGTCAGACTGGCTGGGAACTTGTGGCAGTCCTCCTGACTCAGCCTCCCAAGTACTAGGATTATAGGCATGCTCTATTACACATAGTTACTTACACATTTTTAAATGATAAAAATTTCATTGTAACTCTCTTCCCTCTTCCTCGATTTTTTTTTTCTTTTCCTCTCTCTCATAATTTCATTTAAAACTGAAGTGGGATTGAGTACCTTCCAGGGATCGTATATGGCATTTAAAATTAATAGGTGGGTCTTAGAGTGAGCAAGCCATTTCCCTCTTACTACTGGTAAACAGTAGGGTTGAACTTGAAGTTTGTTTCCATTCCTGATCTAAAACTGAACTCCCTGCATGGACAAATCGAGTGTATGTGCAAGGGCTCTGCAGCTTCTTTGGCCTCGGAGGCCCACAGTGCAGCAGGTGGCAGGCAGCCCGGGTGGGGTGAGTTGGAAGAGAGTGGCATCTTTCTGCTTTGTAATCTGCATCCTACTGTACCAAAGCATTTGCAGGCTCATATATTTGCCTGGTGCCAGATTTGCTTGAGAGCCAGGCTACTGCCACCTCCCAGATAGCTGGGATTATGTGTGTGCCAGTGCATCCAGTTCCCAGTCATTTTCGACCATAGTATAAAGACTAGTTTCAAAATGTCCCAGATCTTTCTTGAAATGAAAGTACCTCTGCTGCTGCTTCCAGACCTCTGCTCTCATCAGGCTGCGCCCCGTGGCTTCTTCTCTGCCCATCCCCATTCCTCTGACATAGGCGTCTCTTCAAGACCTGGCCTCTTCAGACTTCTCCTCATGTTCTTTTCCCACTGAGGAAAACCCTGCCATTCCTCTGGATGAGCTGCTCTCCTTCCACACACTTCCTTTTGTTTTGCATTGCTGCCTGCCAGAGTCTTTGGAGTTAACTCCTGAGGGATACCCGGGACATTTGTGCTTGAAAACTGACCTTGCACCTCTCACCTCTGCATCAGCCTAACCTTCCCACATGTCATGGTTTGTGTCTGGATGTCCCCCAAAGCATCATGCAGTCATGGGGCGGGCTCCTAGAGTTTGTGATTGACTTGTGGTCCAATGAGATTATGGCTGTGACTGCTATACCCACCGTAGGGCAGGGAGCCTGCATACAGTGTAAGGGAGGGAAAGAGACTTGCTAGCTGGTGCCCCTCCCTTTTTGCTCTTGCCACTTTTGCTGTCTTCTCCTGCCTGAACTGTTGCCCCTGCCATGTGCCACCCTGCCTTGGAGCCAGCTGAGTATGGACTGAAACCTCTACAAACTGTGAGCTAAATAAACCTCTTCTTTAATTCTGGGTGTCAGGTATTTTGTCCCAGCAATGAGAAAAGTAACTAAGACACCACACCTCCATTCTGATTCCCTGGGCTCCTCCCTGAACTTCTCTGTTGCTGTCTGCTCCTTATAGTTCCTATGGCCCCAAAGTTGGTCTTTGATGCCTTTTTTTCTCTCTTTATCCATATCTAGTCTATTGTCAAGGCCTATATTTTCTCTTTTGGTGAAAGCAGAAGTCTTAACAAATGTAATTAGAGGTCAGTACCAGACCGGCACTTTAACCCTCTTCCTCATAAGAATCTATGCCATTGGGAAAAGGCTGAGTGACAGTTGGCTAGAAGTAAGAAGCTCTGGTGTGCTGTTGTTGCACAATAGGGTGACTAGAGATGGCACTTATGATGCACATTGCAGACACTAGAAGTGATTTTGAGTGTTTTCACTATAAAAGAAAGATAAATGTCTGGGGAGCTCTGACTTAACATTATACAATATGCACATGTATGAGAACACCACATGATGTTCCATTATTATGTACAGTTTTTAGGGTACATAATAGAACAAAAACAGATTAAAAATGTATTTAATTTATTTCCATTAAAAATGAGTAAAATCTAAAAAGACCCAATTAATACCAAAAGGAAAGAACATATGCTGAACAATGTGTATGTGGACATTATCCGGCCATCTTCCTGGTTATTTTCTCCTGCAAATTACTGGACCACTGCTTGACTGTCATTTCCAAGTTATACCTACTGTCCTTTTCCTATGAGTTCCCTCAGTCTGACTGGATGGCCCTGATTGTCTTTAAAGGCTTTTCTGACCCTGCGATTATCTGGCTAAAAATACTATGAAGCAAAGCATTACATTGGCATCAATTCTGACATAGGCAGAGGGCAGGAGAAACATACAGTGAATTAAAATACACACAGAAGCTGCAGAGTCAGTGGTGTGTGTTGTCAGTGGGGCAGTGTGGGTCTGCAGGGTACTACTGGAGCACAGAGCACGTTGGGGGGGATGAATTCACTCCTGGCATAGAAACATCACAGGGGCTGGGGGATGGCAGGGGTGTCCAAAACCTTTGCACCTCTGTGCCTTGCTTATTCCTTCTAGACTTTCTCTTAGGGCCCACTGGAACTGTAGGGATAGGGAAATGCTTCCCTGCAGGAGGACAGTCATCTCTGACCCACCTTTGTCTGCCGCAGATTATCCTTCTGGGCTACTTTCAATGCGCTCTTGGTAGCCACTGTCAGGATTAGTATCTTTGATGCCCCATTCCCTGCCAACCATACAGAGGTCATTTCACACTGATATTCTAGTTCCTATGCATTCGGGGAGAATTTCACATTCACGTAACTTGTTGAAGGCAGCAACATATGAGCCTCCCAACTCCCCTCCCTCTAGCCTATATAAATCTGGGGCCAGCAAAACTTTACAAACCCTCTTACTGCTATCTTCACCATGTCTGCTACTGCTGTTTATGAAAAATACAATAACAAGTCTGTAAACATAAAAAGATTTCTCAAAAACGGAGCTTTTTTCTTTTAATAGTGGAACCAGAGAACAGACATAGTCTGGGCAGCTAGAGGAACCAGATGGGCTTGGGGCATGAAGATGAGCATTTAGGTCACTGAGATCTTCCTGACTTCAGCTCCACCTTGGAATATGCGGTACTCCCTCTGGCAGCATCCTGGCTCCTGGCAAGCTTGGGAGATAGAGACCAAAGCAGCCTTTCTCTCGGTCTGACTTGTTCATGAGAACCAGCTGCTTCCCTAATGGTAGCCAAACCCCGTGGTACAGCTGAAAATTCAGAGCCAGAAGAGGGGTGCTGGCAAAGCTATGCAGTGAGCAGAAGGCGCAAGGGTCTCCTTCACTCGAGAGTCCAGTCTGTTCCAAACATCTGAAGCCCTTTCCAGCTGGAGTTATAGTCTTCTCTGCCTGCTATTTCTTCTATACAGCCAAATTATTGTGCATGTAGCTGCATTATGAAGCCTTTCTGGTTTTTCAGTCTTGGTTGGCCTAGTATTTGCTGGAATCCTGGAGCGCAGTATGGGTGGTAGCAGCGTGTTCACTTGCAGAGGGAGACTGCCAGGGCTTGAATCTTGGCTTTGTAATTGTATAAGTAGCTGTTTAACCCCACTAAGCCTTTGTTTCATTTGTCAAATGAGAATAATAATATATATCCTGTAGGGTTCTTATCAAGACTAATCTATCAAAGGACTTCGCGCATGGCCAAGGACCTCTGTCAGTTCCTTGGTAAATGGTAGGTTCTGATGTTCATGTGCCAGTAGGACTTACCCTGCTCACTGCCAGTCCCCTCCCTAGTTAGTAGATGACAAGTTAAAGCTGATAGATATTAAGTGATAAAAATGGAAAGGATTGTACAGCAAAGGAGAAGAGCAACGACTGACATCTGGGAAGCCTATTTTGCTTAGTATCAAGTATTCTCCACCATTTCTAAGACTTGGTTTTTCTTTTTTAAATTTTATGCCAACCCTTTTTCTGAGGCTCTCATTGATTCATTCTGTGACCTTACGTAAATTCATATTAACTGAGCATCTACTATGTAAGAGCATTGTGGCCAGGATTTGGCACCCAGGCATGGATGTTGGATCTGCCCTTGTGGAGCTTGAGCTATAATTAGAAATGCAAATGGATATTGAGTCCTACACAGTGAACTGAGGAGAGTGTGTCAGCTGCAGGAGCAGCTTGTGCAAAGCCACAAGGCAAAGGAGGACTTACCTGAGCATCAGGAAGGTGGCCAGTGTGGCTGTGGCAGGGATGAGGGGAAGATGAGATAAAAGAGGTAAAGGCACAGTCTCAGACGAGCAGGGCTCCACGGAAAGCAGAGTAATCTCAGAGTCACACAAAGGTCACGCAGCTGCTCTGTGAAGGAAGAGAAATGTGGACCAGAGGGCGGGAGGGTAGAAAGGGTGGGAACTGAGACAGTGGTGGATTGAATCTGGTTGTTGGCAGTAGAGATGGAAAAACGAGTGGATTTGAGCACACTAAGGAGGCAAACCCAGCAGGATCTCAGGATTCATGGGATGGCTGAATTGAGGAACTGGATAAAAGGTGATCTGCTTCACCTAAGACATGCAGGACTGAACAGCATCTGTGTGGCATTCCAAGTGATAGGTTATGAGTTTGGACCCTGGGGCTTGGAAGACAAGTCAGCTCCTCTTACTGCTCCAACCACTCATCCTCTAAGACAAATTCCGTATAATGTGACCCATTTTCTCTGACCCTGGTTATCCCTATTTGGAAGTTCTGATGTCATATTTCTCTGGCTTTTCAGGACTCCAGCCAGGCAATTCCTCTGGTGGTGGAAAGCTGCATCCGGTTTATCAGCAGACATGGTAAGCAGGGTTCCAGTCTTGTCCATATTTGTGCAAAGATTGGGAAGAACTTCCAGGAATTCTTTATAGAGTAAGAATAGGGATTACCTTCCCATCCTGATATTCTTAGAAAAGGAATAAAATCTTATTTGTTCACACAATGTTGGCTACATCAGGATGACCACACCTGGACACCAAAAGATATTATAAGCTTTAACCCAGAATGGCATAGCCACTGGGACCATGTGCCCTTCTCTAGCTTAGAGTGTGTTTCTATTCAGCTGCTGTGTGAGGAGCTGTGATATGCTGCAGCGGTACTTTCTCCATTACACATTGCCTCTGCATGGTCAGCATCTCCCAGAGCATAGCCTGACTGTTGTCCCACTGGCTTTCTGGACCACATTGGTATGGAAACAACTTCATGTGTAACAGAGCACTGAGTCCTAAAAATATTCAGGTATTTTCCTAGTTTGTTCTCTCTGGATACAACTTCGCCAAGCACTCAGTTAGTACCTGGCCCCAAAGTTGCACATTTGAGAGTCTGCAAGGGCTGGCTTCTTCTCAGCCTTAGGGAAAGCTTTCTGCTTCGACAAAGATCAGTCTTATAGACTCACTTCTTACCAACTACTGGCTTACTCTGACAGTTCATAGGGATTTAGAGAATTGATTTTCTAGAAGAAAAGACACAGCAGATATCTGAACTAGCACCATCAAGATGCCTAGGAACTAAAGGCTAAGGAGCAATGTAGAGTATTGCTGGTCTAAATTCAGAAGCAGCCTTTATCCTTCCCTTGCCTCACCTTACTCTCTCTTCTTAGACTGGGATATTGCATAGGTTCAGTTTGGGAACTGAAGTTATTTTAGCATTACAACTTATCCCACTCTCCACCAGCTGTATTTTTCCCCCCCTGGTACTGGGGATTGAACCCAGGGCCTTATGCGTGCTAGGAAATGGTTGACTTACATCCCAAGCCCAGCTGTAATTTTTCAATGTTATCTCTATTTCTTGAAGTAAGAGCATTATACATCTCTATAGAACAATCAAAAAATATTTATCAAGCCTCTGATCAATGCTAAGCACCGTGCATTGCCAAGTAGAAAATAAAAACATGAGTAATACACTGTTCTTGTCTTTTAAGTGGTTTTATGATACATTTGGGAGAAAATACATAAGTGATAAGTTAAATAAAAAGAGATAAGTGATGGTAATTCAGAATAGCAGAATAAGAAATTTCACAAGAGAGTAATGATTAATGATCAAGTAGTTGGCAAAGATAAGTCTGAAATAAGTTCAGGAAAAGAGGAATTATTTGTGCCTCAAGAACATAGATCTGATCTGCCATTCATTCATCCATGCATTTTGTCCATTCATGCATTTATTCAACAAAAATATATACTGATTGCTTATTGTATACCAGTAAAAAGTTTGTCCTGAACCTCACCTTTTGTGGAAGGACAGACAGATGATCAGTTGATTAGCCAATAAATAAATTCACATGCAGTAGTTTGTTGTTGAGTTTCACGAAGCAAAACAAGGTGAGAGGATAGAGAATGGGGCAGGGACACTGTTGTAGATGGGTTTGGGGGAAAGCCCTCTCCTTGGAAGGTAACATCTGAGCAGAGTTTGTGGGGCTGTGTGGATATCTAGGGAAGGGAGGGAACATAAAGTGTAGACACTACTGGCCTGTGCAAGGAACACCTCATAGGAAGCCAGCATGGCAGTAGCCAAGAGAGTGAAGAGGAAAGAGACAGGAGATGAAGCAGAGACCAGATATTTTAGCCACTGGTGTTTAGATTTTATTCTGGATAAGATGGGAAGCCATGGAGAAATTTGAACAGGGGATCTTTATAAAGGATTCTGGCTGCTACAGGGAGATAAGAGAACAAAATAGAAACAGAAGGTTACTACAAGAGTAGTAGCTACTGCAGGCGAAACATGGCAGTGGCCTGGTCTAGGGTGCTAGCCATGGTGGTAGCTGACAAGTAAGTAGTGGTTTCAGATAGTGTAGCTTGTACATACCTGTCTGCTCCTGTACAGGCACAGTGTACAAAGATATAAAAATCCAGCCCAGTTCTGTGGTGAGGCTCTGGAGAAACAGGCACACTTCTGATATATTGGTAATGGGAATGCAGACTGGTAGAACCCTTTTGGAACGGAATTTGGTAATATCTAATAAAACCGTATATGTGCTTATGTTCTAATTCAGCAGTCCTTCTAGGAGTTTACCATAAAGGCATACCTCCAACAATATAAATATGTGTATGTACAAGATTATTTGCTACAGCATTGTAGTTACAAAATATTAAATGCCCCTGCACAGAATAGTGGTTGCAAAAACTATGGTATATCCGTACAGTGGAATACTATACAACTGTGAAAACACAAGGAAGTGCTCTGTGAAGTGATATGGAGAGATTCCTAGGGTATATTGTTCAGTGAAAAAACAAAATGTGAAGAGCAGACAGAAACTAATATTTTATTGGCCATTACAAGAAACACACCAAAAGGGGTGGAAATAATGGGACAATGGGAAAGAGGAGAGGATTGGCATTTCTCTGAGTATACCTCTTGGTGTAATTGGACTTTTAGAACTACATTAGTGTTTGCATACTCAAAAGACAAATAATAAAAGGAGGGTGTGGGTAAAACCCAAAATGGAGTGCAAACAGCAAGTAAATCTTGACTGTATCACAGTGGGTAACATAACCACACTGAAGGGGAATGAGGAAGGAGGCAACTTTGAAAACAGTATTTCAACTATCTACTGTAAGTCTGGAAATGAGCTATAAGTAATTATTATATAATTGTTAGTCATATTTTAGAAATATGGGCTAGCAATTCTGAAATTACTTGATACATATTCTAGCATTAATCAAATAAATAATTTGTTTTGTTTTGTTTTTGTCTTTTTGAGACAGGATCTGGCTCTGCAGTTCAGGCTGGGCTTGAACTTACTTTGTAACCCAGGCTAGCCTTGAACTCACAGCAATCTTCGTGCCTCAGCCTCCCGAGTACTGGGATTATAGGTGTGTGCCACCACACCTGGCTGTTTGTTGATTTTTTTAAATGTAGGCTATATTAACTGTTCAAAAAATATTTGTTCAGTGATTTTTTTTTTTGCAAATACTCAAAGTATTCATGAAATCTCTAAAAGCCTGTAGTTAAAATTCTTGTATATGCAATGTATTCCTGTATCCTAGCACTTGGGAGGCTGAGGCAGGGGGTGGTTGCCAACCTGAGCTTAATAATGAGATGCTGTCTTTGAAAATAAAATGTACATACATTTATGTACATTTAATAGGGATCGTATGCCTAACTTTGGTGATTCTCAAAAGGGCCTGTGACCCACCAAATGCTGGGAATGTTTTTATCTTTACTATTTTCATATCCCCTGGGTAGTAAATATTATAGCCCCTGTTAACAGAGAACAACTGAGGCTCCTCTATAGATGATGGGACAGGGTAATCCAGGGAGACTTAAAGGAGAAGGAATGTCATGAGCTAGTAAAATGAAACCATGATGTAGGAAAAATTCACCACTGTCATGAGGAAAGGAGCACATGGTAGCTGTTGTATTAGAATTCTCTTAGAGAACAGCTGTTAAAAACAGCTGCACCTGGTGCAAAGTAGAAGCTTTTATGCCATTTCCAGATGACTTTTGCAGTCTGATGGGTTTTACACTTTCCTCTTAGTGTGTCCAAAGAACAAGTGAACAAGGTCATGGATGCATTTTGTCTTTTTGAGATGGTCTTGCTATGCAGTTCAGTCTGGCCTTGAGCTCACTTTAGCCCGGGCTGATCTTGAACTTGCAACAATCCTCCTGCCTCAGCCTCCTGAGTGCTGGGACTACAGGCATGTGCCACCACACCCTGCTACACCATTTTGAATATGCAAGCATTTACCTAAATTATAATAAAAAGCTAATTGATTAATCCCCTTTCCTTTCTGGAAAAACATTGTTTCTGCTCTCAGCATTTAGGTGATCAAAAGATTCTGAGTGTTGAACAAGAACTCGCACTGGCTCTTTGGTACTCCAGGGAAACCGAAAACCGAGAGAGCTCAGTGCATTTCAGGCTGGTCACCTGATTCCGAACAAGTGCACATCTCTTTCTTCTTGTCTTGAGCCCACAGGCCAAGGCCACAGCTCCGGGTGGTCTTCCCTATCCAGAGGCACCACACAGGCCCTCTCTCGGGACATTGTACCATGCTTCACACACCCACTGGCCTGTCCCTCAGATGATACTTCCTTGCACCGTGTTTCTGACAAGTCAGTGGGCCTCAGCCTGTTTCTGTCAGAGTACTTGCTCTTTTACATTCTGTTTAAACAACATTCTTTGGCTCTGGTATCCTGTCAGATAACCAACCTAGTAGTTCTCTAGTATTAATGGATTTTGCTATTGCCTGCTATTCTGTGAGGAATACTCAGGAGATTCCCATAAGAGGAGCAGACAGCTTAAGTCCTGTCACTAACAAGGTAATCATATTCCCTCTGCTTACTTCTTAATGCTATTTCAGTCAAATTTAGCAATTTCAGTCTCGGTCTATATGGTTTCCCTTCAAAGATGTACTTGATAGAACCCAGCTGCCCCCTAACTGATAGGGAAACCCTGAAACAGGCGGCATTATTCCTTCCTGACCTGTCAAATTCCAGAAGGATCGTGCCATCACAGAGAGGTTTGGACAAAATGCTGGTGCTTAGGGCCCAGAGCTCCTGAGAAAGGCTGGGCAGCCCTACTACAGTCAGAGATGCTGGAGCAGCCCAGGCCCTGGGCCAGGCACTGAAGACATGCCTCCTGGGTTTCTCCCTGGGTTTGCAGGGGTGTGTGTGTGTGTGTGTGTGTGTGTGTGTGTGTGTGGTGCTATCTGTAAGCCGTGTCCAAGTCCGTACTGGCTATGTGATTCTTGCCCTCCCTGTATGCACTCCAGTAGCCCCACAGGTCTGATGTCAAGGATGAGCATGTAGTCGGACTAGATTTGAGTCCTGACCCAGATTCTTCCTACTTGTGTAACTGAAGGCTGCTTGTCACTCATCAATCCCCTCAGCTAGAAGACTGGGTTACTGCTGACCTTGATCCCGATGTGAGGTTCTCACTTGCTGTGAGCACCGGGTACTTCCTTTATATGAGAGCCTTTGATAGCAGCAGTTACTACTATACAATCATTACTACTATACATTACTAATTTTATTAATAATTATTTCTACTCTAACAAAACTCAAGAAGACAAAATTTTTTGTGCACATTATTATACTGTAACATTTGTGCGTGTTTGTCCTTAAAGCAGTGGGGAGGGACCACTGCCTAGGACAGTAGCTGACAGTGCCATCTGTGACAAGTCCCTGATATTTTCATCACTCTGGAAAACACTGTCCCCCAATAGTAGAACAGTGTTAAATCAATGAAGGCAATCACTATCATCTCAAACCTTATAAAACTCCTCCAGGGGTACCTAATGTCTCAACTGCCACAACCCAGCTCCCATTCTGGTTAATAAAACCCTGGGCAATAAGAAAGCTCCAGCAGGTCTCTTGATGCAAGTCAAGTGCATTAGACAAAGGCGGGAAGGCACCTGCCTCAGTCTCCCTCAGAGTCGGGAGAAGAGCTGGCTGTGGATGTCCTTCCGTTAAGTCTGACTTTGTTCTTTCTTTAGATGATGCTTCCTAATTTTCCCAGTGACTTTGCCAACACTTCTGCACGTTTTCCTCATTGGCCTGAGAAAAAGACATAGGATGCTTTGGTATCCTCTACCAGGAGAGGTCGCATTCAGCTGAGCTTGTGCTATGGTTGTGAACTTGCTTTTTCTTCTCGGTGAACTCTTTTCCCTGTGTGGTTCCAGGACTACAGCATGAAGGAATTTTCCGGGTATCTGGATCCCAGGTGGAAGTGAATGACATCAAAAATGCCTTTGAGAGAGGTGAGGGAACAGCCATGAAGCTAAGACCAAATGTCTACAGCCTCCTGCGGTATAGGCCCTGCTTTTTCCCCCAGAGCTTTAGGAAGCCTGCTTCCTCCTCTTCGGCCAGACACCTGCTGTCACACATGCAGCCTATCAGCTGTGCGGGGAGAGGCTGGGCCCATCCCTGCTTCCTTCCTTCTCGGCCCCACCCTTCCTGCCTCTCCTGCGGATGATCGGCCAAAAGCCAAGGAGTTAACTATGATATCCAGGCGGTTTATGGCTTCATCCTGAACCCTTGGTGGCAGTTAATATCAAGGCTAATGTGCCTGTTCATTGTAGCCCATTTATTATCTTGTGGGCTATTAAGGTAATGGGCAAGCTTTGGCAATTTCCGTCACTGTAATGGATATATATAGTTTCAATTTGAGGTTGGTCCTGTCCTTAAATCTAATTACATCTGATAAGAAATTTTCCATAGGGAGCGCCTGTAAGTAGGTGTCCTTTGCTGGGGGCCAAGAGGAGCAAGAGCCGGTGCGAGGAACTGGCCTCCTTGGCCTCGTTTTTCCCTGCCCAGGGGACTCGGGCCTAGCCTACTTTTGAGATTCTTGTGAGAGAGGCAATTGCTGTGCCCCAGGCTCCAGGGACTCTACCTGAGCCCGAGAGGACGGCTCTCTGTCTGTTCCCGGTCTGCCCCAGTTGTGGCCACCATGCTGGCAGAGATGATGAGCTGGCTGAGGACACCAACAGGTCACCCTCCCCACCACTTCTGCTTTGTCCTGTATGTTTCTGCCTGTCTTACTGTCTTTCCTTTTTGGGGGCGTTGCTTATCCTCAGGAGAGGACCCCCTGGCTGGGGACCAGAATGACCATGACATGGATTCCATAGCAGGTGTCCTGAAGCTTTACTTCCGCGGTCTGGAGCATCCTCTGTTTCCCAAGGACATCTTCCATGACCTGATGGCCTGTGTCAGTAAGTGCCGCCCTACCTTCAGGCTGACTCCCAGGCCACAGCTGCTGGGAGCCAGAGATCTGAACATTTCCAGAGTTCTTTATTTCCTTATGTGCTTTTTTAGTAAAGTTTTCCTTTTTCACATTTTCCCCAGTGAGTTTCTTCGCATCTTCACTTCTCCATCCCTGGTGCTAGGGCCAGGACTGGGAGGGTGGCATTTCAGTAGCTCTACAACCCGAGTCAGGACTCCTGGCTCTTTTCTTTTGACTTGCTTCAGCCAAAAACGTCATTTTTCTAAAAAGAAGACTTTGTGTTCCTTTAGTAGAATGCCTTTGCATTCACCTATAGATCTAGTCTTTTTAGTTATTTGAAATTTATACATTAGGGCTTGGGCTTTTCATGATAGCAGGAGAAGAGCATAAGTACTGCTAGATGTATGTATGTGCATTCTAAGAATGAAAGCCCTTTACACATTTAAAAGTAGTCATATTTTCCCAGAAAGCAATATATATTTTTTATTTTCTTAGGGGTTCTCTGCCTTTTGTGGGAAAATTTGACACTTGAAAAGAAGCTATTCCTAATCATTAGCTCAGCTCATGATACCGAAACATCCCCTCATTTGTTTCCATAGGTAACTGTCTGTGGAAACTTAGATTAATATCAGGTCTTGCTGAAAACAGATGTCATTTGAAGGACGGCCCCAAGGGCAGGAGGGGGATGATGCCTTTGAAGTGAGACAGAATCTTTCCTCCCAGGTTGACCAGGGTCCTTGCGCTCCCCGGCTTCCCCGCCTGGCTCGGTATTTGCCCCGAGTCCCTGTGCCTCTCAGTTATTCTGCGAACAGCCAGTTGCGTTGGCGGTGAACCTGTGGCACACATGCATAGGCAGCTGTTGTGTCACTGAAAACCTAAAACAGTCGCTGTCCCGAGCCGGACATTCAAGAAATTAGCCCTTTTGTCCCCTTTCTTGAGCCTTCACCTGCAGGGGTCTCTGTAACAGGAACGTGCCGTGTGTGTGATTAAGCATCTTTAGGTCATCTTCAGGCCTTTTCAAGGGCTGGAGCCAGGTAAAGTCCCTTTGGCAGGGCTGTGGTTACTGAGTCGGAGATCCCTGACATACCTCCTGTCCCTAATCCAGAACTGCCCATTCCTTTTTTTCATAAAGGCCATCATAGAAAAGAACAGTCATAATGGGACTGGGAATATAGCTCAGTGGCACAAGTGCCTGCCTGGCAAGAGCAAGGTCCTAAGTTCAGTTCCTGGTACCAAAAAAAGAAAAGAACAGTCATACAAGCATCACTTATACAAAATGATGCACTGCACGTCTACCCACAGCAGCAGCTACAGGCCTGGGACCGTACCTGTAGCTTAACTGGTCCACGCCATGAGAGTTGGGGGTGATTACGCAGGGGCTGCCATCCCCTGCCTCTGGCCACGTCCTACTCATTCCAGCTGCAGATGAGAGGGGACAGACAAGCCAGGCTTGTCCAGAAGACGGGGAGGTGGCACATGTGCAATGGGCAGGCCGCAGGCCTCTCAGGCTGGATGTTGGACATAAAGGTAGGAGAGCAGTTAGCCAGTTGTCTGTGGTGGTTTTAAGAAGTGCATGGTGGATGCACGTGCAGGGGGGTGGGGTACCCCAATACTTCCTCTGTCCAAGGAGCACAACAGTGACGTGTAGCCTTTTGAGACAGCCCACCCCAAGGAGCCAGTTCCACAGTCCTATCTCTGGGCTCCCGTGCTGTGTGTTGACTAGATCCAGTACTCTGTACTGCACTTGCTGGTGATAGCGGCTTCTGACCATCCCTCCTGGAGTCTCAGTCACACGTGGCTTTCTTCTTTCAGCAATGGACAACCTGCAGGAGAGAGCTCTACATATCCGGAAAGTCCTCCTGGCCCTACCCAAAACCACTCTGATTATCATGAGATACCTCTTCGCCTTCCTTAATCAGTAAGTAGGCACCCCAGTGAACATGGGAATCAGGCCCTGGCTTTGGCTACTTGGCTACTGGAAGTTCCAGATGGCCTTGTCTGTTCATTCATGCCAATACATATATACTGAGTGTTTACTGTGAGCTGGCCATAGTGCTGGGCCATAAGAACGCATGTTAAATGAAAAATGTCATTTAGCTCATGTTCTCAGGAAGGGGACAGAGAATAAGAGGTATCTCAGATGGGATAATTGCTTAGAACAGAAGGGGATGAAGGCTGGGCACTGTGGCACATACCTGCAATCACAGCACTTGGGAAGCTGAGGCAGGAGGACTGTGAGTTTTAGGCCAGCCTAGGCTACTATAGTAAGACTCTGTCTCAGAACAACAACATCAGTAAAACAGAAGAGTGCAAGAGCGGATGGAGGCAGAAGGTTGAAAGGAGAACATTTTCAAGAGCTGGTCAGCAGTGGCCTCTGAGAAGACAGAGTATGAGTAGCAGCCTAAACTTTGAAAAAGGAGCTGCAGGGACATGGAAGACTTGAGCCATTGGTCGGAGTGGGTTTGGATTTGGGAAATGGTTGGGAGATTTTTTAAGGGAAAGGGTGTAATGACTTGATCTATGCACAGTATTATCAAGAGGGCTCATCCGGTATCAGCAACTGTGTGGTTGGCTGAGGGCGAGCTAGACAGAAGGGTGGGTAAGCAGGAAGGTGCAGGCGGGGGATGTATTTTACACATGGCAGAGACAGGACCTGCTTGTGCAGTGTGAGGGAAGAAAGAAATCCTACTTTTTTGGCCAGAGGAACAGGGAAATTGTGATGATATTGGTAGAGTTAAGGAAGACAGGTATAAAGACTATTCTCAAAGTTAGTGGGCCCTGTGGACAGGGTCATTTGAAGTACCCATTAGGCATCCTGGTTGCAATTTTAAGCATTTGAATACAGAGGTCTGACAATGGGGGAGAAGCCTTGTGAAGGTGTGGAGGTGTGAGTCACCTTGTATCAGTAGTGTTTAAGTGGTCACCCGGGATATGAGTATGGCCAGAAGAAAGGTCTGAGGACCAGAAGGGCCTTGGCTTGGCTGAAGCATTTTTTCTTGTGCAAGCAGTGTGTCCTAGCCCAAGGCTGGCACGAGGCTCCCCACATGGCAGTGAGGGCATCAAGCAGGGACATGGGGCACTGGCCTTCTCGGGAGCCTCGGTCTTCACTTTGCTTACATTTACTTAGGCTTCTCTCTCAAAATCCTGTATTGAGCAGGGCCAGATAGGACTTTGGGATGTCTTCTTCAGGTGTGTTGTGTCTGGGAAGCAATGAAAGAGCATGTAACTATTTGAGGATTTCACTAGCTCCTTCTGAAGTCATTCAATCCAGCAGTACTGACCTGCATTCTGACGTGGCAGCAATTCACTGTGTAGTCAAGGCTGCACCCTGGGTGGGACAGACGCTTCCAGGTCACCATGGTCCCAGCTGTTCCTGACCCTTCCCAGTCCCAAGACTGACTGAAACCATACTCAGGATCCATGGATCTATCAAAATGAGGGAAAGCAAGCAATCAGGGGGCCAGAGTGTTTAATCACACATTTCTTGGTGAAAATGAAAAGACTTCCTATATGATTGATCTCTACTTAAAAGGAATACAACTATAGAGACTGTTTCACAAGCCTCAGCTTTCTTACAAGTTCAAAGTCAGCCTGGTGCTACAGGCATCAGGTTTAGTGGCCCCTGGAACCCTTCTGGGGTACCCACACCATGTCACCCCAGTGCAGACCCTTCAGAGCTACCTCCACAGACCACCTCTTCCATGATGTTGAATTTATCCTGCTCACTGGCCAGGCCCTGCCTCAGCACTCCAACTATCTTTGAGGTAAAACTCCTCAGGGCCCCAAAGATGTTCACATGTGGCTTGGAAATTGCTAATTACTCTTGAATGAATTAGTCTCTTGAGGGTCACCAGTTGTCCTCACTCATTGACAAATACCTGCCCTGCTCAGCCTCTTGAGTGTAGGGTGACAGGCATGTGCCACCCTCTTCCCCCACCTGTATAGTTTGTAAATGGTTGAAATGCTATGTTTTATGTTACAGATATTTTACCACAATAAAGAGAGTGGAAAGGAAGAGAGGGAAGGTGAATTAGTCTACTCAGGCTGCTATAACAAAATCCCAAGGCTGGTTCCTTGAACAACTGAAGTTTATATTCATATATTCTAGAGTCTGGAAGTCTATCTTAGTTACTTTTCTTTCGTTGCTGGGACAAAATAACCTGACACCCTAAATGAAAGAAGGAAAGATTTAATTAGCTCACAGTTTGTGTAGGTTTCAGGCCATACTCAACTGACTCCAAGGCAGAGTGGCACATAGCAGAGGGCAGTAGTTCGTGGTGGCAGAAAATAACAAAAGCAGCAAGAGCAAAAAGGGAGGCACTCCAGCAAGCAGCCTCTTTTCTTCCCTTATGTTGAATGCAAGCTAGCCACCCCAGGGCGAGGGTAGAGCACACACCCATAATCCCAGCACTGGACCATGAATCAATCACATACTCTAGAAGCCTGCCCCATGACTGCATGAGGCTTTCAGGGACACAAACCATACCGAAGTCCAAACTCAAAGTGCCAGAGTTTGGTTCCTGGTGAAGCCCCTCTCCTCAGTTTATAGACAGCCTCTGTATTGGTCAGCTTTTCTGTTGCCGGGCACAATACCTGACATGGTCTTAAAGAAGGAAAGCTTTAGTGTATATCACGGTTTGGGGGGATCCTGCCCAGCTCAGCTGGCTCCAAGCAAGAACATCATGGCTGGGGGCGGGGCGCGGGACAGAGCTGCTTAGGTCACAGCAACTGGGGAGGAACAGACAAGGGACCATACACAGCACCCAAGGCCCCGCCTCCATGACCACACTCCAGAAGTGTGCTACCAATCTGCTAGGCAGTTCTTAACCCAAAGAAGCTGATGTTGTCATGACTTACGGTCACAATCAGCATCTCACCTGTGTCCACATGTGGCCTTCCTTTTGTGTATGCTCAGGGAGAGCTCTGGTGTCTCTTCCTCTTTCTAGGAGGACATTGGTCCTATCAGCTTACAGCCTCATCCCCACATGCAGTCACAGTGGGGCTCCAACATACAAAGTTGAGGGAACACAATACATTCCTAAGAAGGGAAGGGGTAGAGAAGAAACCAGAGAATCAGAAATAGCAGGTACAGAGGACTCAGAATGAATTTTATCATAAAGAGCAAAGAAATAGGACAATAATTTGAGGGAGCTGTGGGGTTAAGAGAGAATTTTTTTTTTTTTAAGATGAGGAATAACACTACTGTGGGGAGGATAAGGAATGGAATTTACTGCCCAGGAAGACAATATAAAGGACAGCCAATCCTTGAGCTTGGGGAACACAGAGGGTGGGTAAAGGAGTGAGGAATAGCTTGGAAAGACCTCCAGAAAGCATCAGCTGGAATTAACTTTCCCTCCTTGTCTCAAAGAGAGCCCTCAGGGAAATCAGGGGAAGGCTGTGAAATCTATCTACACAGAGGGGAGCTCTGGAGCCTCCTGTGATGTCTGTTAAGGGCCCAGAGGTTTCCAGCCTACGTCATCCAAACAAAACAGCTTTTTCTCTTTCTCAAATAAGAAGTCAGGGCGGGGGTGTAGCTATAGTGCTTGCCTCACATGCACTGG
>PVLD010002489.1:65605-164943 GCA_004027595.1 Dinomys branickii
AAAAAAAAAAAAAAAAAAAAAAAAAAAAAAAAAAAAAAAAAAAAAAAAAAAAAAAAAAAAAAGATCAGCTCAGCAGGTAATGCCTACTGAGGAAGATGGGTAGAGTTCTATAAATTAATCATTGCTAAGTGTCAGCGGTCCTGCCCTCCATTCCCTCACTAGAATTGGGGGATTCCTATGTCAAAAAGCAACTGGAATATTCTAATCACAGAAAATACTTGTGAGTACCATTTGCATGCTAGGTGCAGTTTGAAGTGTTTTGCATCTAGTACCGCATTTGTCTTCCCAGCAGCCTCATAAAGGAGGCAGATCCTCACCCCGATTTTACAGTGAAGACACAAGGGAACTAGAGCCATGCGTAGAACTAGTAAGCAATAGAGACAGGAGTAAAAAAACATGCCTACTTTACTCTAAAATTCTTAGGCTATTTTTTCTTTTTAATTTAGTCAAACAGACAATTGCACATGTCAAAAAGTTTAAAAGGCCTGAAAAGTGCATGATGAGAAACACGTTTTCCCATACCAGTTCTGACTGCTGTGCTGAGCCTTTTTAGGGTGCATGAAAGAGGATGAGTTCAAAACAGGAGAATTCACAAGTGTAAATGAAGTGATCAGAATACAGTTGGTTTTATTTTCTTTTGTGTTTTTGAGACAGGCTCTCACTATGCAGTTGAGGCTGGTCTTGAACTCACTTTGTAGCCCAGGCTAGCCTCAAACTCTCAACAATCCTCCTGCCTCAGCCTCCTGAGTGCTGGGATTACAGGTGTGCGTCACCATGTCTGGCTTTCAAAATACAGTTTTATTAGAAGAGATGGCACAAATATGTCAATACACACAAAAAAATTTTTAAACAGGAAGCTATTATCAGTGCTATTTTAGATATTTTCTTTAATATAAATATCCTGTGTCTAAGATCTTACACTGGCTTTAATATGATGACATGTTACACAAAATTACATGCGTTTGTATATACACATGTATGAATTTTTTGTGGGGATAGAATACCTAGTTTTGGTCAAATTCTTTTTTTTGTTTGCTTGCTTGCTTGAGATTAGGGCTTACTAGAGAAACAGATATACAAATGTATAAGAAATTACAAATTTGGCTTACAATGGTCAGCTACAGGGTTAGATGAGGAAGCATGCAGAGGGTGTCTGCACACTGGAGTTTGAAGTGCAATGTCCATGCAAGTCCATTTCAAAGGGCAGATGGATCTACGACAAAATGCTGATAAGTCTATGATGAAGGCCAGAGAGCCAACACCAGAAGGCTGAAGAGTCCCAGGCGGAAGCCGAACAGTCTGCACCAGAAGCCGGGAGACGACCAAGCTGAAGGCGAAGACTGGAGCTCCTCCGAAGAACCAGCAGCCGGTCCCTCCTCAGTTCTTTTCACCCCAAGATGCAGAACTGCTGAGTCACTTAGCTAAACCTCTAGACTCCCCAAGTTGACACAGTGTATCAACCATAACACACATGTATGAATTTTGGGGGGGATACAATACCTAGTTTTGGTCAAATTCTTATTTGCTTGCTTGTTTGAGAGAGAGATACTGTTTCTCAGGCCTGCCCCAAACTCCTGGGGACAAACAGTCCTCCTGCCTCAGCCTCTTGAGTAGCTGGAATTACAGGCATGAGCCACTGTGTCTGGCTCTATTGCCAAATTCTTAGAAACCTCTGTGCCCATCAGACACAGTAGTTAAGAGCCACTGGTTAGCCCCTAAACTGAGATGCATATTCCCACTGTGAATTGAAAGAGAGAAAAGGATCATGGTCTTTTTATTTTTCCTCTGTAGTGTTGGGAATTAAACTCAGGGCCTTGCACATTTACCCTACTTTTTAATGGAAGTCAGAAAATGGACCTCAATTCATGAAACCACAGCCCATGAAGCTAAGTCCTCCTCAAGCCCCTAGTCACTGTCACCACCTATAAGTTGAACATTTCTTCCCTTAGTAAGCTTCACATTATCCCTCCTCTGTCATAGCGTTTACACTTGGCACACTAAGGGCTAAAATTTGCGCCCTTTTGATCACCAGGCTTCCCAGAAACTACTGGTGTTCTTTCCTGTCGCTAATGCACTCTCAGATCACACTTAACAAACCAGGCCTTGCTGAAGCCTCCTGTGTCTGGTCAGCCCAGGATTTGCTTCCAAGCCCTGAGCTGTCTTATTTCAGTCATTCCTGCTCTTCCATCTACATCCAGGGTGAGCAGGAAGACTTAGAAACTTCCTTTTAATTTGGGGTCCAGAGAGGGGTTATAAAATTAAATCTTTAAGAATCCCTATGAAGCAGTCCAGCACTGGATCTGTATCCTCCCCTATTACTCCTGTATTTGATGGTAGGTCCTAGAGAATATAGCCATTTTCAGAATATCTTTCTCCCGTGACTCTTGCTCATATCCATGGCGCCACTTTTCATGTCCTGCAGTGATTCTCAAAAGGGCATAAAGTACGTCTCAGAACCTCCACAAGATAAGGGAGAGGGAAACCAGCTTTGTAACATGAGTCTGGATGTGACTTTTTTTTACTTAGGAATAAAACTCTGCCCAGTTCAGAAGAGCCACTGCAGAGGGCTGGATCTGTCAGAATCGGCATTGAGCAGTCCCTGCTGGTGTCTGGGGCAGCCCACGCACCTCTGTAGAGCTCACAGTTAATGCAGGCTGCGTAGGGATTAGGCTGGAGCTGGGCTAGCGCTCTGGACCTGGCTAGGCAAGTACCAGTGGGGATTTACCAGGCACCATGCCCCATTGAAGGCCTTGGATCTTTGGCCAGGATTGGAGGTGTGGTGAGCAACTGTTGGCCGAGGGGGGCGGGGGGTGTTCCCAGAATAAATACCCAAGGATGAAGTCAGCCCACACCCCAAGGAAGCATGAGCAGAGTCTGAACAGTACACTGACCTTTTCTTGAACAAATCCCGAATGTAATAAGAGAAGAGGATATTACAAAAGTGAAAACAATTGCGATAGCCATTTGAGAAGGAAATTCACTGTCTTGGTGCAATATAAAAGCTAATCCGTTGGCTGTTTCTTAATTAAGTCTAGAGGCAGGAGTGGGATATCCCTAATAATTGGATTATTTTACTCTGCAAGTAGGTACACACTACATAGTGTCCATTACCGGGGCAAGCCGGGGCTCTGTCTGCTCTGGTGGCTTGATGGCTTGGGCTGTGGGAATCATATTGATCTTTGTAGAGTGACATGGTCTCCTGGGAGAATGGCTTTGGTGGGTGAGGTCCAGGTTGGGGGTGAGGAAGAAGTAGTAAGGCAGATTTGAATGAGGAGCTGGAGAGAAGGAAAGGTCAGATTTACAAGCAGGCACCTCCACTTTATCCTTCTCTAGCTCCTGAATGACCATCCGGTGGTCACTCTTGTGTCCCCAGGTGATTTTCTGGAAGGCTGTGATGCCCAGAAAGGCAGGTGGCAATTTGTGGATCTTCTGCCTTTGCCCTTGGCAGTGCCTCCTGTGACTGTGTTTTCTGGGCATTCATGTGAGAGCTTTCCCACTCCCCCCTTTGCCTTCCCCCCAGTTTATCACAGTTCAGTGAAGAGAACATGATGGACCCCTACAACCTCGCCATCTGCTTCGGGCCCTCGCTGATGTCGGTGCCGGAGGGCCACGACCAGGTGTCCTGCCAAGCCCATGTGAACGAGCTGATCAAAACCATCATTATCCAGCACGAGAACATCTTCCCCAACCCCAGGGAGCTGGAGGGCCCGGTCTACAGCAGAGGAGGAAGCATGGAAGATTACTGGTAGGGGCTCGGGCTGGAGGTGGGAAGCACTGTCGTTACACTGTAGCACTCTGGTTGGAGGGCCAGATGGCCAAGGGGAACCTAAAGGAAAACACCCAGGTCCTCCAGCCTCCACTTGGGGCCTGTCAGCTGCCAGGGCGTGGGGTGCTACGGCCGAGCCCCGCCTCCACCCACCTATGGAATACCTGCTGCTTCATGCCGCCTCTGCTTCTGTGAGTTCTGAGTGGCAAGGGGCCATTCTGAAAGATAGTGACGACATTCACAGCAGGACTAATCCTCTGGGAAAGGAGGTTTTGCAAGGTTGTGTGTGAAACTGCTGTTCAGTAGTCAGGAGCCTGCCACGGCCTCTGCTCTGTGCTGTGCACTGAGAGCTGCAGTCCTGGGTCCCAGGGAGCCCATTCTTACTGGGAAGAGTTTAGGCAGTGAGGCATAATTTCCTGGCTGTGAGTTTGTAAGGGCACACATTAGAACGCTCTGAGAATGTGTGAGGAGGAAGAGGACCCAGCTCTATTTAGGGCAGGTTCGGCATGATCCCACCTTGAGGAAGGAGCACCCTCCCTGGGGCAAGGCTTTTCCTGACCAAGACTGAGAACTGAGAGCCAAGAGGAACCCCTAGGGAACAACTCTGCTAGACGCCCTCCCCTTGGGCAGGTAGTGCTATCACTTCCCAACAGATGAAAATGTGTTTCCATGCTATAGAGGAAGTCTCCACAACCCAAAGGTACCTCAATGATGGGGACGCAGCCTCACCCTGTCTTGTACGCGGCACCATCCATTACTGTACACAGCTTGCCGTCCGACTCACAGAGCCGTTTTCCCACCAGACACAAACACAGCTGAGTCTCTCTTGTAACCCCTCATGTCCCTTTCCTCCCTCTTTCCCCTGAATAGTGTTTCAGCCTGAGCTGAAAGCACAAGCCAGCCCAAATTGGACTCCATCTGAAGTCCACATCTGGAACCAATTCAGCCTGCCCTATTGCTATCCATTGAGATAGGGAAGGCCAGATGATATTTACTTAGTTAGAGGCCAACTCCCTGACTCCCAAGCAGAGACTCCTGCCCACAGAGTGAAGGAACTGATATTTGTACCTCTGTGAGCATCCCAGTAGCAATGACATTCTGGGTTCAGTCCTCTACCGTATTGCAGAGCCCACATCTGGGTCCAAACTGGAAGAATCTCAGCTGGCTGACTTGGAGAGAAAGGTTCTGTCACTGACAGATGGCTGGTGATGACTGGGGCAGCTGGTCAGTTCCAGTCTCAGCCCACTAGCTGGCGCCAGGGAGCAGGCCTTGTGTTCACGACTCATTGTTTTGCCCCTCTCCAGAGAAGCGACAAACTGCAGTCATGTTGTTTGTTCCTACTTCTAAAATCAGAACGTCTGCCCTAGTGCTCAAATAGCAAACCCCCACAGGCTCTGGACCTCGTGGAGCACAGAACCCCTTTTCCCCGACTCTAGAAAGGCAAGCACCTTCATCCATTTTCTCCGCAGACCTTGTGTGTTGTGCATTTGACATTTATTACACTAGTCTCAGTCTAAGTGGGAGGCCGTGGGCCTCAGGCCAGAGGTGCCTATGAGCAGCATTCAGTGACCTGGATTAAGACCTGCTCAGCAGCTCCCCACTTCTCCTCCTCCTCTGGGAAGAGAAGTCCCAGCGAAGTGAACTGAAACGGTCAAGGAGGGGAGCCCCAAGGCTCCTGGAAAGGGCCAGGAAACAGAGCCCTACCTGGCCCCTGGTCCTCACCTTAGCCGCAGGCAGACCCATTTCCCCACTCTGGCCAGTCCCAAAACAGAAACTCGGTGTTCTAGGACAGCCTGGAGGGTTTAGGGGCTTGGGTGTGGAATGAGAAAAGCATAGAATTTTAGGACCAGAAGGGACCTTAAAAAGCATCATCTTACCACAATGCAGAGGTTTTTAGTTTTTAGCCATACATTGGGTTCTACCCAACAGCACCCACATCTCTTCAGGCTGGGTAGAAATGCAGATTCTCCAGCTCCAGCTAGACCTGGGAGTGGGTGCAGGAATTCTAAGGTGGGACCATGAGGTTAACCAGTCCCCCAGGGCTCCCTGCAATCTGAGAACTCGCCTGAGTCAATGGCCATGTGGAAAGGGCTGCCTTTGCCCTGTGTACCTGAGAGCCCCCTGAGTTTCCAGAATACCATGAAACTTGCCAGAGGGACTTTAGGCCCAGGAAACGTGAGGGATTATGCTCATGTGTTTTGGCCAAGAGGAAGCCCTGTTGATGCTCCCCTAGAATGTTCTGTGGAGTTGGAGAAGCCGCCTTAGACCTGGTCACCCTGCCTTGGCAGAGCCCGGTGAGATTGCAGGACCCATGTCTTGGGGAGGGAGAGGCAGGGGCTGGTGGGCGTCACCTGGGAATGGCAGCTTGTTGCTTCGTGCTGGTAGAGGTGGAAACCTCAGCCACAAACAGGGTTTTTCTCTACTTTTCAAGAAGTCAGTACTTTCATCTGCTCCAAAATCTCTGGCCATTCTTGATTCTCTCTATCCTGGATGATTTTTAAAAGATGAATTTTGATTTATTGGTTTTGGGTTTTTTTTCTTCCCCTTCTCCCACCCCCACCCACCTAACCCAGGGCCTCACACTAAAGCACAAAGCAACAAGAGCAGCAAGCAAAGTGAGAAGGGGCTATGGCATGGCTCATTGTGTGGAGCCCCTGTCTGGTGCGCCCAAGGCCCTGGGCTCAATCTGAGCACTGCAGAAATTTAAAAAGAAAAAGGGAGAAAGAAGAAGGAAAGAGGAATCACTTATCAAGCACTCCAAATGTTTTGCTAAGTGGTACTGTTAACTCCTAACACAACTCGAAGAGGTGTACAGATCAGTCTTCAGTGTATGGTAGGGATACCTAGGTCAACAGGAAAGAGATTACTGTGTAGTTCTCTGGGGTCACATAGTGGTACTCAATTCAGCTGGATCTGACAGCAAAGTTCCTTGCTGCCTTTCTACCACACTCCCTCTTCAGGAAACAGGAACAAATCCACCTAGAGAATCAGCCCTGGAAGAGTTGACCTGTTCTGTGTTTGCTAAAGAATTTATTCAGTAACTTCTAAAGGGCTTCTCTTTAGTCTAAGTCCTAAATAGTCTCCAGCAGCTTTTGTAGCAGGAACTAGAGCAGAGAACCTGTGGAGCCCCAGGTTTCATTCTGAGTATTTTTTGTGCATACGCCAGGTGTAGTGAGCTGAGGATTGATCTGATGCTCTTGCTCCCAGGAGGCAGTCTAAAGGGGAAGAGGCAATCTTTGTAAGCAGTCACTCACATCCTGGTCACTCTTTCCTGTCGCAGTGATAGCCCTCATGGAGAGACTACCTCAGCTGAAGACTCTGCCCAGGATGTGACCACAGAACACCACACAAGTGATGACGGTACGAAGCCCTGCTTCCTGCTCGGGCCTGCCAGTGCTCAGTCGGGCTGTATGTCCTGTGTACTGATGCGCTTCACCTGGCAGTCCCCTGAGGACCAGTGGGCAGCTCCCCTGCCTTTCATCTCCCTTCCTAGGAGGGACATCCCTCCATAGACTAGGCTTTGTATTAACCTAGAGGTGAAGGCTGGCCATGATGGTGCACACCTATAATCCCAGCGCTTGGGAGGCTGAGGCAGGAGGATTGCTGCGAGTTTGAGGCCAGCCTGGGCTACAAAGTGAGCTCAAGACCAGTCTGAACTGCATAGTGAGACCCTGTCTCAAAAAGACAAACAAACGAAACTAGAGGTGAGGAACTAGACCTTGTGTAGCCTTCTTGTCCCCTGTCCTAGCTCCTTGTGTAGCCTGGGTACTGCAAGAGTCTGGTCCCTTATCGTGGCCCAGATTCCTACATGTAAATGAAGACCAAAGGGAGAAAGAGACGCTGTGAAAAGCAGCAAGCCTGAGGAGCAGAGCAGCGGGACAGGGGGTTGTGGGAGGATGGCACCCTCGCTCGCTTGCAGCCTGCTGTCTGGCTGACTAGAACAATAGGCCCTTTCCCTACTCAGGGGCGTGAGTGCTGAGCCGTCTGGTATGTGTGCACCTAGTGCTGGGATGCTCAGCTATCACCCCAGCCTCTCTGCAGTGCCCATGATTTATTAGAATCTGTCCAGCCAGCATATTTTCCCATCTGAAACAGCTCCACACCTCCATTTCTGGATCACTTGGCCTTGGGAAGGCTTAGCAGCTGACGGGGCTTCAGAATTTTCTGGGCAGAATAATAAAATGGCACAGTTTGCAGGGCTCTGCCTGTTCCCTCCCTTGCTTCAAATGAATCTGCTGTCCTAGGCCAACTTTTAAAGGAGAAAAGCACTAGGACAGCTTATATGGATCCTGCCTGGAGGAGGGTCGGTATGATCATCTGCTGCATTGTAGGTGAACTAGGGAATTTAGTGTTGGGTCAGAGCTGCCTCATCTCAACACTATTAGAGGCTTTGTATATTTTGTCTTCTGATCTCTAGTGAAATAGGGCCACTGTTTTACAGTTGAGAAAATGGAGGTCAGAGAGGACAAGTGACATAATGAGACTAGAGAACACATCAGGAGACTTAGACCTTTTCTGGTTGGCCTCCTGTCATGAAATCTCTGGCCCAGCCTGCTCAGGAGCAGACTTAACCAGCCAGGGCTGTCTGGGCATGGCCATTTTGTTTGTTTGGGTGAGGGGCAGTATTTGTTTTGCAGTACTGGGGATTGAGCCCAGAGCCTTCACGTTGAGCTACATCCCCAGCCCTTTTTGTTTTTTAATGTTAAAACAAGGTCTTGCTAAGGCTGAGCTCAAACTTGTGATCCTCCTGTGTCCACCTTCTAGAGTGTGGGGATTACAGCTGTGCGCTGCCACACCTGGCTCCAGTCTTGTTTTTATCCAGTTTTCTTCTGTACTTGCCAGCAGATCTGACACTGAGGATCTGTTCCTGAGGCCTCCTCTGCGGTGTCTAATCTCTGCCTGCAGCCTAGGCCAGATCAAGACAGGGACAGCAGCGACCCATCTCTACATCTCTGCTCTTCTCACGTATTCTCAAGCTCACTGGCTGCTCCAAACCGTTTACAGAAAGAGTGCTTTACTATCCCCATTTTATAAGTGAGAAAGAAGCCCACACAAAAGTAAAAGTACAGTACATTGCATTTGTAAACACTTTTTAATTTTTCAAATTATTTTCATGTGTATTTTTCTACAGTTGACCAGGCCAGTTATTTTCTTTTAATAGAGACTAAAAACTTGTACTGGGGAGAATGGGTAACATACATAAATTACTTAAAATGTAGTGATAAGTGTTCTGCAATTAATGGAGCCACTAGATAATCAGAAAATAACTAATGCTTAAAGTGGAGCATAGCAAGTTAGGTAATAAGAGGGATCAGCACAGCGAGTGGCATGGAAACACCAAGGGGTTGCCAGAGACAACAGGGTCACCACTTGTCTCACCAGACAGAGAAAAAGGAACTTGAGGCAAGGGGACAGTGGCGCAAAGGCACGGGGAGGACAGCAGCTTGTCCAGGGCAATGGCATGGGCTGTACAGGAATTGCCATCGTCCCTGCCTACTCTTCATGCCAGGTTATCCTCCTCCCACTGTAAATCCAGCTGCTGGGACCTTCCCACCCATTACCTGTGTCTGGGAGTCCTAACAAAATGTGTTTCCTCCTTCGCTGCCCTTGCCAGAGTGCGAGCCCATCGAGGCCATTGCCAAGTTTGACTACATGGGCCGGACAGCCCGAGAGCTGTCATTCAAGAAGGGGGCATCGCTGCTGCTTTACCAGAGAGCTTCAGACGACTGGTGGGAAGGCCGGCACAACGGCATCGACGGGCTTATCCCCCATCAGTACATCGTGGTCCAGGACACGTACGTAGGGCCCTGACACCTTCAGGGGTGACTCCTGGCTGCACTACGGGAATGAGACTTCAGTAGGGAGCTATAGGAGAATGAGGGGACCAGCCCCCAGGGGCACAAACGCAGCCTGAGGCTCACAGTTCCCCAAGGGGGAGCACCCCCAACTCAGTGGAGAATTTTTTTAATTTCTCCACTCTGACCCCCCTTCAAATCACTCTGCCAGCCATTTGTTTTATTTATTTATTTTTTTTCAGCCATTTGTTTTAGAAACCTGCCAGCCAGCACTCACCCACACGTATACCTGAGGAGGGATAATGTAGGCTTTTATCTCCCCTCATATATGTCCTTTCCAGATTGGGGAGACATTTTTGTTTTACTTTTTTTTAAACAGCCATGTATACCTCATCTTGCTGGGATGCTGGTGGCTGTCTTCTGCCTCCACGTGAACATAAGTCACTTCCCAGAAGTTGGGTTAAGTGCCCTATAGCGGGGACCTATGTTCATTTAACCCACATGAGGTTGATTTGGGGCAAGATGGAGAAGGAAAAAAAAGATGTCTAGGAACAAAGGGAAGCTCAGCTGGTCCCTGAGTCCTCATTGGAAGGGTTGTCAGTTGGTCCCCACCCTTCGAAGCACTGTCTGAGGGCAGCCCAGCCCAGCCCACCCCCCGTCCCTTTGCCCCTACTCACTTCCCTTGGATATGACACTGTCACTGTTTTTAGTCCTTCCCTTAATATTATTTTTTAAAGGTTGATATCCTGAATGAGTCTGCACCCTCCCAGCCTCTCCCTGGCTCACAGCTCTGCGGGGAAATCTTCCCTGTGTTGATAACATCGCAAACCTGGTGGCGATCTGTGTGCGGACAGAACCCTACCAAATTTAGCATTATGACTTCACTACGGGACCGAGAGAAGATGAATACTAGGGGAGAAGGGCTTTCTTTGTCATCACTAGCCAGAGGGGCCAGGAGAACAGTGGAGAGACCTGGGACCGGCTTGGACGCTCTTAAGTGAGGCTAAATGTGCTACAAGAATGCGGCTGTGTGGCCGTGTCCTGCCTCAACGCCAGCATTTCCAGAGCCACCGCAGAGCTGACTGTCCTTATCCGGCAGTGCTCGGGACCTCAGCACATAAACTGCCACCTGGACTTCCTTCTGCCTCCTCTAGGTGGTGGCCCTGGATGGCCACCCCTGGAAAGCATGGGGTAGAGGGCAGATGCCTCGCCCAGGTGTCCCCTAGCCAGGCTCTCAGGAGTAGCTGAGGATCCCGCAGAACTCAGCAAATTATTTATTTTTATTTAACTGTCCTCCGGAGGCCCCTAGGCTCCTGTCTCTGCTTACAGAGCCAGCCCCGCCAGGTGTTGCCTGCTGCCTCCGAGCTGTGTGGGGGCGTGTGTGTGTCGGGGGCCACCTTGCCGATTTAACACTGCTTTTTGTGTTGTTGTTCTCCCCTCCTTCCGCCTGCCTGCCCCTTCTCCCCCAGCGAGGACGGTGTCGTGGAGAGGTCCAGCCCCAAGTCTGAGATTGAGGTCATTTCTGAGCCACCTGAAGAAAAGGTGACACCCAGAGCGGGGGCCAGCTGTCCTGGTGGGGGTCACGTAGCCGATATTTATCTTGCAAACATCAACAAGTAAGCGCTGCTTTTCATTCTCTGCTCCCCTGTACAACTCGACTCCCACCGCCCAGCCTCACCTCTGGCCTGATCCCCACTCCTGCGCTGCTCGCGGGACCTAACAGTCTGCATGCCCTCATCGCCGCTGCAAAGCGACACAGAAGGCCAGGTCCCCAGCTCACCGGTCATGCTGTGGCAGCGTGTTCTCCTGTGTGCTCTCACAGTGTCTGTTAGCCCCAGCCTTCTTGGCAGTCTCACCGCTAAAACTTTGGCCAAACCTTTGGCCACTTTATGCAAGTTGGTTTTGTACTCTTTCTTAGGGGTGCCTTCTCTTTTCCAATTCTTACTCAAACAGTAGTATCGGATGTCTTCCTTGACCCTTGTCTGGTCAGAGATTCAGAGTCTTGTATGTTCCCACCAGGCTCGGGCCACACCAGATGGGCTCATTAGATGTCATGTCTGTCTCTCCCCTCGTCCTGCATCCACTGCTGGGGGAAGAGGGGTGCTGCGCCCTAGGGAGAGCTTGGTCCTGAGCTCTTTATTCCCTGTGTGACCGGTGCTTTTTTCTTTTGCCCTCGCACACTGGGAGAAATCACCTTCCATTTTTCTCCTATTGCTTAAGCCCTGTGTATCACACTCCCAAGCACTCCCTGTATAGTCTCACTCCTGTCCAGCAGACCCTTCCTCTGCCCCCAGCTTTCACTGTGGCCTTTAGCAGCATCCAGGGTTTTAACTCTACCACACCCAAGCTGGCTGTCTAGAGGGATTCCCACGCCACCCGTGCGCTGCTGCCTCCCCGAGAGCCTTTCAGGTTATTGGAGAACTAATCTCATCTCAAGGGGCCAGACACCAAGTCCCAAAGCCTACAGACCTCTTTCTGCCAGACCCTGAAACCTGGCCCAGTGCCAGCAGGATGACAAGCCCCAGGGCGCTCCTGATGAATATGGATTGGAGATGATGTACAGTTTTTATTCCCTCCTGGCTTTAGAGGAATGAAATGATTTGCACTTTGAAAACCTGTTAACCATAGCCTCTGGACACTGAGACTGGAAGGAGAATAAAAGATGCTTGTTGTTTTTAAACCACACCGGGTTGCCAGATCTCTTGGCTTCTTTCCAACCAGACAGTAGCAGGGGAGTGGCTGGGTCATGTGGCTCATTTCCATCGCTTTCACCTTCCGGTTCATAAAGAAGTGCATTCAACTCACTGACTCAGTATTGCTGTAACTTAATTCAGACCAGCAAAAAAGTGCAGAATTTTATACTTCCCCAGCACACTGCCCTGGTGGGAGGACAAACTAGTAAACAGTAACTATAAGCTAATCATCTTTTCTCTACTTATTTACAAGTCTATGTTCATTATAAGCCTACAATCACAAGCTTGTAAGCCAATTATTAAGCTGGAAACCAAAGCAGGGTTGGTAGAGGGAGAGTTAGATATCTAGTTATGTTCAGGCTTTTTGTTTGTGCTGGGCATGGAGCCCAGGACCCCCACGTGCCAGGCAAGTGCTATGCCACTGAGCGAGAACCCCATTCTAGGTACATATTATTAAGTCATCGTATACTCAGTGCCATTTGTCCAAAAAATTGTGGAGGAGGGTCAGCTGAACGGTCAAAAGATTAACATCTGGTAGAAAGTTGGTGTCTCCTTTGAACTGCTTGCATGGTGGGAGAATTCTCATGGTGAAGCTCTTGGAGGACAGGTCTCTGTCCCATTGCCTACCCCGACGCCAGTAGGTGGGTGGAGAAATGGCAGCCCTCAGTGTATCCAGTCTTTCAGAGTGAGTCTGCTTTCCAGCCGCCCCCATCCCTTCCATGCAAGCTCCTTCAGTTCCTGAAAGCTTGGCTCTCTCCCAGTAGGCCTTCACATCTGCCAACTCCTGGTCAGTTCTCTCCTGCCTTCAAGGCTCAGTTCAAAAATTCACAGCTCTAGGGAGGCCTTTCTGACATCCCTGAATTCCCCTGGGCTGAGGTAGGTGCCCTTCCCCTGTACTCAGGCAGCTTGAGTAGTTCCTGGTACTCACATTGCGCCAAGTCCCCCAACAGGCTGAGGTCCCAGGAATGGGGAACTTCGTCTTCCTCATTTTTATATCCCCAGGGCTGTCCTGGGACGTGGCTTACTGCAGTTACTCCAAAAGTCTGCCTTCTCAGCAGTTTAGACCTGTGAGTCAGCCACCCTCAGATGGAGTAAGGAAATCAAAGTCAGGGTGTGGCCTTTCAGTTTAATTCCACGCATTTATTAAGCATCCACTTTGTGCCGAGCACCAGTGCTGGTTATTCAGAGCCAAGCAAGACATGGTCCCAGCCCTCAGAGTTCACAGTGCCATGAGCACCCGGAAGGAGCATGGGAGGGAAAGATCCATTCTGTCTGCAGCTGCAGTGAGTGGTGTGGAAAGCTCTGCGGAGGAGGCCTCGATTCAGGAGAACCTTCAGAGGCTCAGCATCGTTTCCTCTCGGGAGGGTGACTAACTCAGGGCTAGAGCTGCTGAGCAGACAGGTTCATAGAGCAGCTTCTCTGCGCCAAGACCTGGACCAGGCCCCAGGTCTGTAAAGATGAGGAAGACCACAGCAGTGCACAGGGCCTCACAGGTGGCCCCTTATCAGCCAAGTCCTATCATCCCTCCGTCCCTCCTCAACTTCTACCACAGCCTAGCCTGTCCTGCCTGCACAGTCAGAGCTGCCCAGCTGCCATCAAAGTGGGCAACTTGTGCCTTCTGTAGGTGAGGCCCTGTATCTCTGACTCTAAGAGAACTTGGAATTGTTCAGCAGCAGGTAACACTCAGACCTAGGATTCTGCCAAGCCATTTGATTTGAGAGCTTTTAGGTGGTGTGAAACAAACTGGCTCAGAGCCGGGGTTCAGCCCAGCATTGGGTGACAAGAGTCATGTGGATGTCCTTCCACCCCAAGTATATCTCCTATATATGGAATAAGCCAGATCCCACAATGATTCCAGTGTCACTGTAGCTAGACCAAGAAAGAAGCTAAACTTGGGAAAGTTAACACTCCTCCTACCAGCTGTTCCCACCCTGTGGTGATGGTGAGACTCTTCCTGCTGGGGCCTTTGGTTTCTGCTCAAAGCACAGTCTTTCCACGACTCTCATTAGACACTTTCCCTTTTTTGGACACTTTTTCTGACAGCAACTTATATGTTGAAACCTCAATGCCCAGGACTCAAAAGTAAGTATCCATTTCTCCTTTGCCCTGGTTGGGGGAGGCAAGGGAACAGGCACAGAGAGGAAGCAAGAGAAGGTGACACTGAGGAGACAAGGTGCTCCATGCACCTCTCCTGCTACCATGCCTGGCTGTCACATCTGCCCCGTTCCCCATCCTGGCCTCAGAGCTGGGGCTCCCTGCTCACCCTGCCCTCTCTATTTGTGATTGAAGGCAGAGGAAGCGTCCAGAACCTGGGAACATCCGGAAAACATTTCGAAGTGACAGCCATGGGCTGAACAGTTCCCTGAGTGACTCCTCCTCCTCGGGAGTAGGGGCCAGCTGCCGCCCATCCTCCCAGCCCATCATGAGCCAGAGTCTCCCTAAGGAAGGGGCAGATAAGTGCTCCATCAGCGGGCACGGGAGCCTCAACTCCATCAGCCGCCACTCCTCCCTGAAGAACCGGCTAGACAGTCCGCAGATCCGGAAGACTGCCACAGCAGGCAGGTCCAAAAGCTTCAATAACCACCGGCCCGTGGACCCCGAGGTCATTGCACAGGTAACCGAGGGCCCCAGACCAGCAGTTCATGTGGGTCCACGCTCGTCACTGCCACTCAATGCAGCCGCTGCTGAATGTGGCACGGCTCGAGGCAGCACTGTGCTTCATGCACTCCGTGCTGGACCGCAGCACTCGTGGACATTCACGCTCAGATACCTTGCCCAGCCACCGCCTGTCCCCAGCCAAACTTTGAAGACAGGATAAGAGGCTTCTAACTTCTCACTCAGATATAGCAGTGCCTCAGTTCATGAACTTAACTCTCTCTACAATTGTGGTCATTAATGGAATGATGAGAACTGAATCAAATTCAAGGGGTAAATTCAGTGTTGAACTCATGGGGAAATTTGATTTGGTTCTCGCCCAACTTGATTTGCAACCAAAACCACGAGGAGAATTACGTTTGTGAACCAAGGTGTCATTGCTCTGGCCATTTGCAGAGCTGCTGATTTTTAAAGCCAGTAGAGTGTTTGAGTAGTGTCCACTCAGCTCAAGTTTTGGGTCTTAAGGCCCAGGTAGATTTTGTGAAGCCGTTTGTCCAGATTCCAGTGTAGCTGTAACTGCATTCGTAGATGGCTCTGTCCACCCTATCGCTCCATTCCCTAATGTTACTGATGCCTCATGGGCAGATGCTAAGCCACAATGCTTCTGGTCTTGAAGACCCCAAAGTACTCTGGCTGCTGGGAGCTTGAGAACGAAAAGCATTTCTGGCCCAAGGCTCCAGTGGCAGAGAGCCAATGCTCCCCATTGGAGCGTTTTTCTTCACGACTGCACCACACTGATGACTCTCTTGTTTTCCATGAAATATTAGAGATCCAACCCCACCTCTAAAACTCCGCATGCCCGGGCTACTCCATGCAGTGCTCTCAGATGTCTCTCCCAACTATATAATTTCCATTAGACCAGGTAGGCACTAAGGGCTCACTGAGGCCCTTGGAAGTCTCAATCCAGTTGAGATTCTCTCGTTCCATCTTCCTGGGGGGCAGTAGAGACTGGGTGTGGTCTCCATTGGCTGCATTGGTGCTCTGTTTAAGGAGGTAGACCTGGCAAGCCCAGTGTTAAACTGCGGGCCTAAGATGTCTTGCTTTGCTGTCCTTCTATCCTATGCCTCTGTTTAAATTCCTGTTGGCAGTTGGCCTGGCATCATGGGAACCCTCCCTGGTCCTTCCTTGGTCAGGCATTACTGGGAGTGAGAAGGTATACAGGTGGACAGACTCCAGCTGCAGAGTTGGGCTGAGGGGGCGGACGGAGTTCTTCCCAAGCATCGTAAAGGTTTGAGAGGGCTGGGGAGGTAGCTTGGTGGTGGAAACCTGACCAACATATGTGAGGCCCTAGATGTAATCCCGTGTCTCACACACATATGTTTTCAAAACGTCAGTAGGATGAGTGAAAGTGGAATTACTGTCAAAAGCAAGCATGTGTCACTCTAGGACAAAGAATCCACAATGGGGCCTTTGCTTAGAACGTGCAGTCTTTCACAGTGAGCTTAATCCCAAGGAGTCCACTGCTGGTGTGGGGGCACCTGGAAAGTCTATTTGGACAGTGCAGGCAGCTGGGAGGTCTCCCCGGGAAGCGGCTTACAAAGGTTCTTTGGTTCTGTCTTAAGCCCTAGGCTGGGACTACTGGTTTCCTGATAGCAGAGTGTTTCACTAGCTGAAGGTGACTCACCTGTGTGGGCTTTGGCTCCCTCTCCTGGCCATTTTGTGGTTTCCTTTCTATGGTGGTGGGTAGACGGAAGTCCTTTCAAGTAGGACACTGCCATGAATGAGGGGTGGGGTCCCGATAAATGTTCAAGGACTGGGCTCTTGAACTTTCCAGAGGAACGAGGAATGATTGATGCTCTTAAAATTTGGCCATCAAATTCAAGAAGATAAAGGTCACACTTCATTGCTACCTCTTTCTAAAACTACTTAGCACATTTTCTAATGGTAGGATTAACGTATCCCCTTGTCCTCAGAGTAGCCCAGCTCATAGCTACTCTGAGTTCTACCTTTGTCCTGCCCACTAGATTGTATATCCATCAGTATTGCAGTGCCTATCTCTAAAACCCAAGGACTCTAGCTAAAATTCAGTTCAACTAGCCTGACGCAAGCCTGTAATCCCAGCTATCTAGGAGGTTCAATCATAGGTTCCAGGCCAGCCTAGATAACTTAGTAATACCTCTCAAAACACATACAAAAAAGGGCTCCAAATGTAGCTCCAGGAATCACCAGTACAGGGTATGGGAGAGAAAGAAAGAAAGATCAGCTCAATTACTAGGAAGAACAAACTTCGAAAATGAAAATCACTCTGCCCCCCTTCCTCCATATTCCTAGCACTTACATGTTCAAGGACTTTCGCCAAATAAAATAACTTCTTATAGTTGGTTTCTTCATGCTGTGGCCTATCACGTTAAAATAGGCTCCTTGAGGACCGGTGCCTTGGTTCACCCCATCTCCTTTTCCTGTTCTGCAGGATATTGAGGCAACAATGAACTCTGCCCTGAATGAGCTACGGGAGCTAGAGCGGCAGAGCAGTGTCAAGCACACCCCTGACGTGGTTCTGGACACCTTGGAACCCCTCAAAACCTCACCAGTGGTGGCCCCCACCTCGGAGCCCTCCAGCCCCCTGCATACCCAACTCCTCAAGGACCCTGAGCCTGCCTTCCAGCGCAGTGCCAGTACCGCGGGGGACATGGCTTGCGCCTTCCGGCCTGTCAAGTCTGTCAAGATGGCTGCCCCAGTCAAACCCCCAGCCACACGACCCAAGCCCACTGTCTTCCCCAAAACGAATGCCACTAGCCCTGGTGTCAGCTCATCAGCTTCCCCACAGTCCACTGACAAGTCTTGTACTGTCTGAGGGGTCTAATTTAATTGTTCTAGACAAGGGGACTGTAGGGACTGACTGTTATTAAAATCTTCCTATTTAACTAGCTTGGGGACTTCAGTTGAAAATTAGATTCTAAGTTGTTCTTGCAGAATTAGGCTCCCTATCACCCAGAACCTTGAGAATGAAGCCCTCGTTCCTGCCTTTTCCTCCCTTTCCCACTGCCCTCTGCTCCCCCTGGTCATCGCAATCCAGCCAACTGCAGTAATACTGTTCTTAGGTTAGCCAGAGACAGAGTTTTCATTATCAGGTCACTGTGAAATCTGGCAAGGCAAGTCATGAAGGTGTGGGCTCAAGTCTCAGTCCCCTCTGGCCACAGGAGCTGCCTTGCCACATGGCGTTTATATCCAGCTCTCAGTGACATCTGGCTTTGGCCAGATTTGATTATAGAATCACATACAGTCCATTCTTTGTTTTACACACACGTGCGCGCATTTTCCTAATCTCTGGCACATGTAGCCTCCTGGTCATAAACCAGTCTCTTTGTAAATTATTGTGGCAGTTCATACAGCAGCCACCAGGCGTCTCTGTTTCCGTTACAAACTGTTCTGTCTGGGCCAGAGAAGCTACCTAGCCTTTGGAATCTCCCTCATTCTGACCTGTAGCAGGATGGGCCGATCCTGTAATCCATGAGGGGCTGCGGGGCTTTCCCTGTCTTCTTTCTATTGCTGTGAGTTGGTCACTGGTGTTTGCTTTTGCTCTCCAACCTGTAGAAGTACAACCCAATCTCATTAAGGAGCTTTTCAAGTTTTTCTGAATGTACAGATATTTCTCACGTTCCTATCTTTGTCTCCAGTGGACCATTTTCCATTGAAGACATTTTCCTATATAAGACAGTTTTGTAGCTGATTCCCTTTAGAGTAAAGAGTCTTAAAGTTTTGTGTTTGTGGCAGGTTTGAAAAAGGTAAGAAATGGGTCCTTCCTCTTCCCATTTTTTGGATACTTAAAACATAAAATTCATTATTCTATTTAAAAGTTAAATTCCACTTTCATAATATAAAAATTGTTCCCAAATGACAAATTATTTTAAGTTCATCCCCTAGTTTCATTATTTTGATAAGGTCTCTCTCCAAGGATGAACAGGGACTTAGCCGTAGAGAGACACTGTCCCTTAAAGTCGGTTTTCACATATCAAACAGAGACAGCTAAGGGTGCCTGGCCGCAGAGGTTCCCAAGGCCGGAGTCTAAGAGCACAAGATGCTGTGTGTTTCAGCCTGCCATTGGCATTTGTCCTGGTTTACAACACCCTTGCATGTGCCAGCCCAGGTCCCAAGTCTAGTGGGTCCCTGTGTCCTCGTACCAGGCTGCTGTGGGGGCACCAGGCTTGGAGACACCCACCTCTCGGGCTCACAGGTCCCACACAGCTAGGTGAGGAAAAGCTGGAATTTATTCCTCTTCTCTGTTTTCTGGTTTCAAAGCTACACTTTTGTTTGAGCCTTTTTGTTTTCTGTCGCTTAAGAGAAGTGGTAGGTTGCCATTCTGGTGGAAAAACCTAAGTGTTCTTTGACCTAGAAGAGATCTTGTTTGGACCAACATGTGAAGTTGGTCGTGGGACCCATGGAAAGCTTAGGACACTTCTCATTCTGTGTGAGGAGGAGGAGCCTGGGACATCCCTAATGAGGAAGGGTAATCTGCCACATCAGGAAACCACTTGAGGAGCTGGGAGAAGCCAGGCCTCCTTCAGCACAGTGGGTCACCCTGGAAGTGGTAAGCTGTGGTTCTTAGGCATCTTGGTCTTTGTTGCTCTGTTTAGTGGCCTGTTCTTGTCTTGATCTGGGCTTCTCCAGGTCCTGAGCCAAGGAAGGGCTTTCAGACACTAGGCTCTGCTTCCTAATTGAAAATGAAACCTCACTTTACACTCTACATTCCTTTAAATCCAGCTGGTCGGAACTGGTTTCCACACCTGCTCTGTGCCCCTCTCTCCCATACTCTCTCTTCTGAGAAAGCAAAAGTGAAACTTCCTTAAAGACAATGCTTAGGGCCTGTCCTGTGCTCTTGCCTTATTTCCCTCTCAACCCTGCACATGACCTGTGTCTGCCGTCCCCTTGGTCAGTGTCCCTCTGCTGGTGTGTGTCATAGCCTGCACAGCGGGGGAGTGCTCACCTGTGAACCCCAGCTCTGAGAGCTGGGCTGTCATCCTCACCCCTGGTGCTCCTGACACCTTCGCGATGTCCCAGTCGAGAAGACTGGAAACCAACGGGAGGAGAGTCCTCGGCAGAGCTCCCTGCAGTCAACTGGAACTGAGGCTGCACACTGTGATTTTAAACCGAAAAGCCGAAAGGAGCTGGTCACCCAGGGCCTGGGGAGATCAGTCTTCAGACACACTGGCCAAAACCAGCACGCTGCTCCCGGAACCCCCGCCCTGCCCAGTGAGGCACAGATCCTCTTCCCAACAGAGACGCTGAAGAGTCAGTTTTGGGGAAGAAGGGTGGGGAGGGGCTCCAGCATCCCAATTTGGAGAACAGAGGAGTTTGCAGCCAGCAGCCTGGAAACTGGAATCCCTGGTCTCAGCCAACCTCCTCAGGGCACCCTGGTTTCTCCCCAAGACAGGAGCACTGGCGCCAGCATCGGAAGAAGCAGACCTCGGGGAGGGCTGGTGTCCATGGACTTGACCTGAAGAAGAAAAGTTAGATCTTCCAGGGAATCGCAATGTGGTGGCGTCTGACTTGTATGTCACATTTGTGTAAAATGGTATATTCTTTAAATAGTGTTGATAACTGGAATATTGTATGTATGCTTGGAGATGCTTTGTGTGAACCTAAGACTGTCACTCAGCAGATGTTGGATTGGGGAAAATCCAAAGCACAACTTCAAAATAAAATACATTTTTAGGTTTCGGTGCTGCAGTTCACATCCCTTCCTACTGTCTGATTCAGGAGCACAGCTGCTCAGAAGGGATTTTGATTCATCCATGTGAACAGAATTCTGCCTGGCAACAGAGGGAGGGATGAGATGACCCAAGCCAGCCACATCCCTCCCCAGCTAAGGCCCAGCACAGTCGCATCTAGAATGCTGATTGCTCTAGTCCCGATATTTCCATTCAGCTCAGCTGTGGAACCTAAGAGTGTGTAGAAAGTCGCAGCATGCCATTGGCCAGTCTGTTGCCATGAGACCATTTCCTTCCCAGAGTCCGCCTTCCCTGACCTCAGTGAGGACTGTTCTCATTTCTATCTTTAGTCAGATTCCCCCTTAAGCATGAAGCCTGATACTTTGGTTGGCAACATTACCCCTACAAGGAAGGGTGACCAGACATTGTTTTTCTTCTACAACCAGGGCCCCAAGTCATTCTGCCTGTGGCCACACCATGTGCTGTTGGTGGGGAGGTGGTTACAGCGGATGCTTTATCCTTTGGATTCGGGTTATAAGAGAGTAAGCTTAGGGGTGAAGTTATTCAGAGATAATAGCACTTCCGGGGTGCAGGGTGAGCTGTGCCTTCCGTGCGCCGCCATGGAGACGTCTCACTACAGGCCCAAAGCACTGGGCCCAGCCAGGCATGGACTGGAACTCCAGAGGCTCCAATTCTAAGAGGAGGAATTGCACCAGTGGAGTTAGCAGGATTCTTTCGGATGGTTGAGTCACTGGTTCTTGGAACACACCCTTGTCCGTAGCATCTGCTTGATGAAGTGTGAGCCCCCAGCTCAGCACCCCTTCCTGCTGTGTCCATCGTTTGCACTGTGTCTGGAGCCATTTGTCTTCTCCAACATCTATGAGTTGCTTTTCTTTCCCATGTGGGAATAAGTGTATGTGTGCATTTTATAAACAATTAATAAGCAAAATATCAAAGATAACAAAATGAGTTCTAGAGCCCTAATGGGGCCCACATTTATGTTTAGGGGATTATTGGAATACAAGTCTCTCTAGGCATGTATTGGGCCTCTCCACTAAGGGGCTGCCCTGTGTTCCCTGGTCGTGCATGGGTCCTACCCCCGCCCGGCCCAGGCACCTCACATCTTCCTAGGTGCTCGTCTCCATCTGCTAGTTATGTGGCTTGCACTCAGCTCTCAGGCCCTCCCTTCCACAGTTTAAACAGCACAGCTGCATCGGGAGCTCTCCTGCTGGCCCTTGGCCTTGGCAGAGGCAAAGCTAGGGGTGCTCCTGCACCCGTGGGGTGATTCTGCCCCGGAGTGCAGCAGGATGCAGGCAGAGGCACTCCTAGAGTGCCTGAGGAGCTGAGGGGAGTCCAAAGGCAAAAGCTGTCCCCTCTCATATTCTTTTTGGGAGGCAGGAACAGATGTTGGTTAAGCCAGGGTCTCATTATGCAGCCCAGGCTGGCCTTGAACTGGTGATCCTCCTGCCTCAGCCTCTTGAGTGCACCACCATGCCCAGCTCTCACCTGTCTGATGGGAGCTTGGTAGAAATGAGCGGCAGTGAGCAGTTGAAACATAAGCCAGATAGGAACTAAAACAGAAGATGGGGTGGGTGTGAATCCAGGAGATAATCTTTAAGGTGGTCTCATCTAAATGTTTATAGTTACAGGAAGCTTACTTTTACTCAAGAGTTAATCCTGGCATATTACATATAACAGACTGAGATGTTTAGTCAGTCAGCAAACTTTCAGCTTTTGCATGCAAGCACTGTGATATGGTATTAGACGGGTAATAGAACTTCCTAGTCAGGAAGAACAGAAAATAAGTAAAGTAAGTGTTGAACTGAAAAAGGAAGCAACATAAGAGGAATGTCTGGCTGGGTCAGGAAGGGCAACTAGTGGAAGAGGGGAAGTCAAGAACCCTGCCTGGGCGGGCCATGCTGAGACCACAGTGGCCATCTGGGTAGAAATAGCAGACAGACTGAGATAGCAACGTGGCCTGGGCCTGGAGGGAGAGATCCTGCTTGAAGACAAACAGGTCCAAACTGTGAGGCTCCTGGAGGACAGGAAGAGGAAAGGGTCCGCATCTTCAGAAACCCAGCAGAAGAGAAAGGACCACAAAACAGGAAACCACAGCAAGGTCGGTCCCAGCAAGCCTGGGTCATGGGAACCATGGAAGGCAGTCCACAGATAGGAAGGGACCCATTTTGGCGTACGTGGGAGGCCTGAGATCACTAGACAGGGAATCTGCTTGGGGCTGGACAGCATTTTTAGGCCAGGAGGAACCAGTTCCAGTGGAGTGGGTCTGCATTGAACGAGAAGGGAAGAGGAATCAGTGACTCTCAGAACATCAAGACAGGTGAAGGGACCAGGCTCTGTTCTTAGATAGCACCAAGCTGGATGTGGGGGCGCACACCTGTAAATCCAGCACTGGGAGACTAAGGCAGGAGGATCACAAGTTCAAACCCAGCCTGGGCAACCTAGCAAGACTATCTCAAAACATTAAGTAAACAAACAAATAAATGGCTGGGAATGTTCAATCCTCAATCATAAAAAATAAATGAAAAGCCAGTGTCAAAGCTCTTCGCAGGCAGGGCCCAGCAGAATGGGAAGGACTACACAGGACAGGGAGAGAGCACATGGCCAAGTGACAGCGTGGCCAGCGAAGGAGCACATCTTCCTGTCTCCTGGGGGGAGCAGCAGGGAGCGGATGTGGGGAGGAAGGGGGCTCCCTTTGAATGGTTGCTCCAGGTCAGCAAAGCTGACTTGAAGGCTAGGTCTTAGGCTGAGAGTGGGGCAGAGAGAGGGGCAGTCGGAGGAGCCCAGAGCAGGGGTCAAACCCCGCCTTTCTACTCCAGGATCAATGGAACATGACTGCACAGGGGCCACTCCCTCAGCTCCTGTCCCCACCACTCAGGAAAGTGCCAGATGCGGCAGCAGCGCAGGGCCCTTTCCCCAGCAAAGCAGGCCAAAGCTGACTCCTGAGGGTGGCGGGGAACAGGGCTCTGCAGCACTGTCACTCAGCCCTGTCTTCCTGTGACAGAACACAGGAAGCACACGCTTGCCCCGTACTACCTGCCCCCTGACCTTCCTTTAAGGTGCTGGGCAGGTGAGCCAGCTGCAGAAAGCTGGCTCTGGCCACATGTGCAGGAACAACAGTGAATACCGCTGTCTCTTTTCAGTAGTAATTGTGCTACGGGTTGAGCCCAGAGCCTCATACATGCTAAGCGCACACTCTGCTTCTGGCTACATGCCCAGCCCCAACTTTGCAGTTGTTATTTTGAGACCAGGTCTCGATATTTTGCCCAGGCTCAATATTTTGCCCTTGAACTCCTTGGCTTAAGCATCCTCCCTCCTCAGCCTCCGCAGTAGCTGGGACAATGTGTATGTGCCACCACACCCAAAACACAAGTATCAGTTCAGAGTTTACCAGGCACCAGGTGTTTTGGTGTATTATGTTTTACACCCGTCCTGAAAGCAAGGTTGAAAGCCTTGGTCAAGGTCACTAGGGATGCAAACTAGGATGCAAACCTCTATGCTGACCATTGGCTCCTCTGCCCTTTCCACTGCGCCTCTCGGCCTCCTGGTAGAGGCACAGGGAGGGCTTTTCTTTCTGCGAGCTGCCCAGGAACCCCTCCATCTTCACCCTGGAGGGTGGGGGTTGCCACTTCTCTTTCTAAGATTCCTCAGAGCCACTCGGGAAGGTGGCAAGGCCTCTAACAGACTTCTCCTTCCCTGCTTGAGGCCTGCAGACTCCCACCCCTCCCTACATGGGACACTGACCATGCCATCCAGCTGGGGTACTGGCTGGACACTCCAGCGTCTTGTCCCTGGGGAGGATGTGATGACACGGGGATGCCTAGTGAGATATGGATGGACAGATGGATGGATATATGGATAGATACTTGAGTTGCCTTCTCATCCCTGTTTCAAAAACCCAACACCTATAGCTTATAAGAAATTTGTGTTGGCTCCTGGTCCCAGTCCTTAGCCAGCTGGCTCCAAGGCAGAATGACGTGGTAGCAGGGCCTGCTGCAGAGGGCAGTGCTTCTACCACAGGCCTAGGAAGCAGAGAGCAAAGTGAGGCATGGGGGAGTGATTCCACCCTGCCCCTAGGGCCCACCTGTCCTCACCATGCCTTGCCTCCTAACAGCAGCAGCTGCACGCCCCATGACCCAGCCACCTTTGATAAGCCCTGCCTCTTTGAAAGGCGGTTTTGGGGGGACCTGCAGATGTGAACCTCCATGCACACACAGCACCCACCGAGCCGTGAGAGAGACTGGGCTTGCCGGAGGGAGAAGGGGAGAGCACTGATTCACCAGGGTGGCACTGAGGGATGTGCAAGGTTATGGTGTCAACCTCAGCAGCCTAAAACAATAAACTGAGGTTTCACCAAAGACAGATGTCCTCCGGGGCAGTGGGAGGCACTCTGCCCCATACAAGTCTCTCAGGACCTGGACTGATGGAGCAGCCCTACACTGAATACAGCCAGCTTACCTGAGGGCAGGAGCTGGCAGTCTGCAGCAACAAATATGGCTTTAAGTGGAAGTCAGGCTTCTCTCTGCCCGTCTCAGGGCCACGGAAGTGCAGTTCTGTCTCACGCCCAGCAGGTGGGAGGCAGGGATTTGCCTAGCTCTGAACTGCTGCTCCTAGCCCTCCTAGCCCAGCCAAGCTGTGAGAAGGGCTCTTCTCCTTGTTATCAGCAGGTACATCTCTCAGAGCGGGAGGCGGTTAGTTTCTGCTGTCACTTCTTGGGGTGGAGCTGGCAGAGGAAACCACCAGGTGTGGCCTTGGGAAAGTCCCTCCAACATTCTATCAAAACATGGAATTTCCTGGTTTTAACCACTTCTTATCCGACTGCTGACCCAGAGCTGCCCAGAGCAGTAGGGGCTCTGCAGCCTTCCAGGGCCCTGGGGACACAGGGTTGGCTGAGGGGCCGGCACACCTGGCCCTGGCCCCGGCAGTCCCTGAAGCTGAAGTAATTGAAGGAGCAATTACTGAATGCGGGTGGAGCACCCTCAAGCCTCCAACCGGACAGTGCCTGTGCCCTCCACCCCTCGGCAGTGGACAAGGAGGGGACTGGGAGGGCCCAGGTGCCCCTGGAGAACATGACCTGGGCTCCAGGGCTTGCTTGTGGGCCTCTGTGGGCTCATAGGAGGAGTCAGATCCAACTTCTCAGTAGCAGGCACAGGCATGGTCCTGGACAGCACAGTCCTGGGTTCCTGGGTGTGGGAACTCTTTAGTCAACTCGCCCAACCTGCTGGGTTGACCTCAGGTGAGCACTGAACGTTCCCGCTGCAGGGTACTGTGGAGATGCCAAAGCAGTGAGCCTGTGCCTCCTTTCAATTCTTTGTGGCTCCCATGCTGGTGCCATCGCCTCCACCTGGGAGCTCACGGGACTTCCTTTCTCCTTCCTGTTTCAGTGGCGTGGGGGGAGTGGCAGCTACAGAGCTGCCTGTCTCTTTAAGACACAGAGGGAGAGAGAGAGAGGTGGGGAGAGAGAAACGAAATCAGGAAGTTTAGAGAGCTCAGCTCTGGCTGCACTGAGTGGGGCATGCTGCTGAGGGCGGAGCCGCGGAGAAACCCTCGAATCCAGCTCCCACAGTGGCACAAGGCCATTCCGACTGGTCCTACCTGTGGGACCCTGGGGCCCATGGCTACGAGGATGCTCTGGGCACTGTCCATGAATGTGTGCAGGCTCTGAAAGTTTGAGTTGCCCTCCGGGTCCCACAGCCTGCATCCCCTGCTGCTGAGATGGGGTGAGTGTGGTGTCGTGGGGGAGGGGCCCCTCCTGAGTCCCTGCCCAGTGTCCTGCACCTCTTCCCTGGGTCTCTCTGTGGCTGAGGGGGTCAGGTGGCCTGCACACCCTCTCTGGGGGACACTCTTGGAAAAGATTGGAGGCCAGTGAGAAACGGAGGCAGAGCTGTGACCAGAGGAGAGCTCCCACGGGCCACTCATGCTCCTTGGTGGCTCTGCTTCCTGACCCCCCAAGCTGGGGTTCAGCTGCTGGGTGAGTCCTCCCCCTGGGGTCTTCTTCCCTGGCCAGAGTCCCAGGAGTGGGAGTGGCCAGGAGAGACTGCAGAGCCCCTGGGGGAAAGGGCTGGAAACCACCCCCTTGCTGCCCCACGCCTGTGCCTTGTGCGTGTCTGTGTCTGTGTGTGGGGGGAGGGGTGACAAACAGGAAAGGGTTAAGGGCTGGGGCTGGTGGCCTTTGATGGGGGCTAAGAATCAAGCAGCACCAAGGGGGCCTCTCATCCGCTCTGCCCTGCATTTTCTGGTGTAGCTCAGGTCCTGGACTTGGCCCAGACAGAAAGTATAACACCCGCTCGCCTGGGAGAACCTCTGCCTGACTCTGCGCCCAGAGCCGGGTGAGTTCTCTGGTCCCAGGAGAGCTGATGGCGGGAGGGCTGTGGGCAGGTCTTCTGCTCAGGTGCTTTGTGTCTACCACCTCCATCGCACAACTGCTCCTCTCTGAAAGCTGGACACATGCTGGGGGAGCACGGGCAGGGACTAGGGCTGAGAAGGCAGAGTCAGGCCAGATGTGCTGCTATCAGCATTTCCAAGCTCAGGACCAGGAGCACAGGTGCATAACACCTGACACCCACCGCCCACCACATCCTCAGCTTTGCCCAGCCCCTCAGGACCAGCCCTCGGGAGAGCAGAGTGAGCCAGGTGGCCCACAGTCTGTGGCCCCGCACTTTCCAAAAGGCCTCCGGTTCAAGCACTGGACACTCTCAGGCAGCCTTGTCTCCCAGCCTTATTTCAAATACTGAGGGGATGGCAACCTGTCTTGTGACCCTGCCCCCAGGCATCCGCAAAGAGCCAGCCGCAGCCCCACTTTTCAGACACTGAGCTGTAAGCTGGAACCAGTTGCTGTAGAGGAAGCAGTGTCTGTTTGTTGTCAGGGAGGACGGGACAGCAGGGAGTGGAGATGGGGAAGAGAGCTGCAGAGGGCTTTCGGATCCTCTCCCCTGCAGCCCCGGCCCTCTCTGGGCCAGCACCTGTGGGCCTAGGCAGCAGGAAGTGGTGGGCCAGGCAGGCGAGCTGGGTGGCGTGGGGGCACCAGGCTGGTGTCGCAATCCTGGAGATCTGTGGTGGTGTGACAGGCGCTGCTGCCCTGCTGCCCGACCCAGGCCCTTCCTCCTGCACTGTTTCTGCTTCTGGGACAGCGCCAGGCTTGGATGCCAAAGCCCCAGAGTCCTCAGTGCCGGGAAGAGGTGAAGCAGAGAGGAGGTTTGTCTGCAGAAAGGCCTGCCTGGGAGGGGTGAGGACGGGCATGGCCCGGGCCTCTCTGGAGGAAGTTACTCAACCCTTCTGTGCCTCCCTCTTCCCTGCTCCCTTGTCTGTGAAATGGCCACATGGAGCCTGGCATGAGGTCATCTCAGGGCACTGGGGGCTGGCACTCCGGGGCAGGGACAGAGTCCCTGGTGTGCACTTCTTCCAGGTAGCAGGTGGCCAGCCAGCCCAAGGCAGGAGATGCAGAGCACAGCCAATTACCTGTGGCACACGGACGACCTTCTGGGGCAGGGGGCCACCGCCAGTGTGTACAAGGCCCGGAACAAGGTAGGCAACAGCCCCGCGGACTCGGTGAGGCGGGAGCCTAGTGGCCCCAGTAGGCTCGCCACTGCTCTGTGACTCAGGGCAGGGCCCCCTGGGCCTGGCCATGGTACAATGCCCTGCAGAGGGCTCCTGGGGGTGATGGCAGAAGCACAGTTCCAGGGGAGGTGAGCGTATGTGGGCTCAGGCAGGGTGGAGGCTGGACCTGTCTGCTCCGCCTGCGTCTGCTGCTGAGCCGTATGGAGATGCCACTCCACTTGCAGGCTTCAGAGTCCAGGCAGGCAGGCCTGGTTCCAGGCATCTTCACTGGCCTTGCAGCCTGATGATGGCACTAGTGACCGTACCCCCAGCACGGCCTACTGGACATCCAGGACTCGGGGCTCTGCTCGCCTCCTAGTGCGCCTGAGGAGGGGAGGAGCTGGGGTGGGAGCTCCTCGGGACCCGGCAGGAGAGGCTAAGCAGAGGCCACATGGGGTGGCTGCTCCCCGTGGGGTGGGACCTTCGGTCTCCCCATGCAGGCCCCTCTGTTATGGCAGAAATCTGGGGAGCTGGTGGCCGTGAAGGTCTTCAACACCGTCAGCTACCTGCGGCCCCGAGAGGTCCAGGTGAGGGAGTTTGAGGTGCTGCGGAAGCTCAGCCACCAGAACATCGTCAAGCTCTTCGCTGTGGAGGAGACGGTAGGTCCCTCGCTCAGTCAGGGCTGGGTAGCCTTGTCCTTGGTCCTTAGAATCTGGGGAGAGGGGACCCCGTGATAACAGAGTCTCAGTCATAGGCTAATCAGAGCCATAGCTAGAGAGGAGGGAGGACGGTATGAGGCGGGACAGCACGTGGAAAAGGACTGCGCATCTGTGCCTGATCCGGAAGGGCCTCCTGCAAGAGGCAGCCTTGGAGTCCAGTGTGTGGGGCTTATGTAGAGCCAGGCAGCAACAGCCAGCCCAGGAGGCGGGACCTGGAGAAGAGCCACCTCTTCTGTGGGGTGGGGCAGCGCCTCCTCCCTAGCCCCGCTCCCTCTTGCAGGGGGCCGGCCGGCAGAAGGTGCTGGTGATGGAGTACTGCTCCAGCGGGAGCCTGCTGAGCGTGCTGGAGAGCCCGGAGAACGCCTTTGGGCTGCCGGAGGAAGAGTTCCTGGTGGTGCTGCGCTGCGTGGGTGAGTGGCCCTTCGCGTACCCTAGGCTCCATGCCTGGACCCTATATGCTGGACAAAGCCCAGTGATGTGATGTGGAACAAGGACCCCAACACAGATGGACTCCTGAACCCACCAGGCTCTCCACCCACAGACAGAATCTGCATGTCTATGTGTCTGCTTTTTAAAAATTGCAATTTAAAAATGAAATTCAAAACAGATCCTACACCAGTGTTGAAGGCAGCATCATTCACAGCAGCCAGAGGAGGCGGCCTAAAAGGGAGAGCACTGCGCCTCCTTGCAGCTGCTGATGATTCAGCCTTGAAAAGGGAGGAAATTCTCACCCACACACCTGTAATCCCAGCACTCTGGGAGGCTGAGGCAGGAGGACTGCACATTGGAGCCCAACCTAGGCAACTCCAGACTTGGGGAGACCTTGTCTCAAAATTAAAAAAAAAAAAAGGGAGCTGGGCTGGGACTGTCACTTAGTGTGTTTCCACGTGGGGAGATGAGAATGTTCTGGAGATGGTGGAAGCCATGTCTGCATGTCAGTGAAGATGCACCAAACGCCACTGTGCTGCACACATGAAAGTGGTGAAGGTGGTGGACTGTTAGGTGCATTTTCATACACACGCACGCACACATGCACACACACAAACTCCTGTGCAGGCAGGAGGAGGGGTACACCTGGGTTTCACAGAGAACCTGGAGGAGCCCAGTGGCCATGGGACCCCCATTTGCCCTGGGCCCAGCTCTGTTCCGCCTCTGCTATGGCCCTGTCCACCTGCGGGAGGCCCTGTCCACTGGGACCTGAGCTGGCTTTCCCGAGCTGAGCTCCAGGCCTGTCTGTCCCCAGTGGCTGGCATGAACCACCTGCGAGAGAACGGCATCATCCACCGGGACATCAAGCCGGGGAACATCATGCGCCTGGTCGGGGAGGAGGGCCAGAGCATCTACAAGCTGACAGACTTTGGGGCCGCCCGTGAGCTGGACGACGGGGAGAAGTTCGTCTCCGTCTATGGGACAGAGGAGTACTTGGTGGGTGACATCCCGGGATGGCTGCCTGCAGTGCCTGTGCCTCCCGCAGGTGGGCCCTGTAGGGTCCCAGCTCAGCCCTGCTCCCAACCAGGAGGATGCATGCCACCCTATTCTTTATAACAACAGAGGTCACTGACTGCCCCAGCCAGTTGGACCCTAATGGAGGTGGGAGGAGCACAGTGGCCCCCAGCTGCCCCAGTGCAGGTGACAGCTCCTTTGTTTTTTGAGACAGGGTCCTGCTATGTAGTTCAGGTTGGCCTTGAAGTCACTATATAGCCCAGGCTGGCCTCAAACTCATGGCAATCCTCCTGCCTCAGCCTCTCCAGTGCTGAGATGACAGCTGAAAGGCCATGGAGGGGTCTGATGGGTGGGGGCCTCTCCCCACAGCACCCCAACATATATGAGCGGGCAGTGCTGCACAAGCCCCAGCAGAAGGCGTTCGGGGTGACCGTGGATCTCTGGAGCATTGGGGTGACCTTGTACCATGCAGCCACCGGCAGCCTGCCCTTTGTCCCCTTCGGTGGGCCAAGGCGCAACAAGGAGATCATGTACGTGGCAAGGGGTGAGGGGGTTTGAGTTGGGACTTCCTCTGGGCAAACACCTGGCCCCTGCGGGTCTATTCTTCCCACCCCCACACCAGGGGCGTGGCTATTTTAGTGCATTTGTTAGTTGGTCAATCAAACTACAAGGTGAGTGCTCCCTGGCTTCTGGATGGGTGACCTCACTCTCCCCCACCCTCTCTCTCTCTGCTACTGAGAATACCAGGGGTGCTCTACCACCGAGCTACCTCTCTAGTCATTTCTTTGCTATTTGGAAACAGTCTTATTAAGTCCCAGGCAAGGCTCGGACTCAAAGTCCTTCAGCCTCAGCCTCCCCACTGCACCTGTCTGGTGCACACTCCCTCCTCCCTTCCCCCACCCTCTCTGCAGAGGATCTTGGAGATCTATCCAAAGCCACCTTGGCTGAAGGTGGGGCTAGCTTCCCAGGCCCAACGCCTGGCTCTGGTTTCCAGCTGGGGACAGGAGCTGCTCCCAGAGGCCACTTCCCAGAACAAAGAGATTTAAGATGCCATCACGGCAAAACTGCAGAGCCCCAGGGAAGCTCTGAAACTCCAGTTTGTGGAGCTGGGAAGGAGGCTAGCGAGGAAAAGGACCAGTCCTGGGACAAGCTCAACAACCAGTTAGGGAGCAGGTGCAAAAATGGCCATTGGACCTGGAGCTAAGAGTATTTATATGAACTTTAGGGAAGGAAGGCACCAGCTGTGCATAGTGAGCTGACCTGGGCTTTGGCTAATGGGTGGGATAAGAGGGGAGAGCTGTGGGATAGAGCAGGCCTCGGGCTGGACCTGCCTCTTCCAGACAGACAGGCTGAGTTTGCATCCTAGAAAACTTCCATAGAAACAGCGCTGTGGCCCTAGCAGGTGGGTGAGACGGGGTTAAATCAAGGTTCCCATGTCCCTTCAAAAATGTGAAACAGTTCTGCTGATGACCTCTCCGGCCCCCAATCCTCTGGCCCTTGCCTCCAAATATGGCCCCTTAAAGAATGTCCCTTTGTCAGTGGATTAGCAGAGGCACACCCCCTCAGCCCACGCTCCAACTGTGTGGCCCCACATTCAGCCTAGAATGGATCCAGCCCTCTGCCAACTTCCTTGCCATTTGAAGTGTGTGGGGCTCTGGGGATCCTGCTGACCTGGTCCCACCTGCCCCAGGTACCGGATCACCACGGAGAAGCCGGCAGGGGCCATCGCAGGTGTGCAGAAGCGGGAAAACGGGCCCCTGGAGTGGAGTTACAGCCTCCCCATCACCTGCCAGCTGTCCATGTGAGTGGGCATCATTTCTCTGATGAGTCCAGTCTCCAGAGCCCGGCCCCGCACAGCCCACGCCTGCTGCAGGCTGGGTTCACCATGCTGCCTTTGTGGCCTTGGGTTTTACAGAAATTCCTCCTCAGCCTGTCTTGCCCTGCTACCTGGGTCCAGGACCCTCGGGGCTTCTCCTGGGAATCCCCCATAGCTACATAAGCAGGACACATCCCATCCCAGCCCCTGACAGTCTCATGTCCTGGGAGGGCAGGGGGCTGCAGAGCCAGCTGGTACCCATCCTGGCCAACATCTTGGAGGTGGAAGAGGCCAAGTGCTGGGGCTTCGATCAGTTCTTTGCGGAGACCAGTAACATCCTGCAGCGGGTCGTAGTCCACGTCTTCTCCCTGTCCCAGTCCATCCTGCACCACATCTACATCCACGCCCACAATACGTGAGTGGGGGCGAGGGGAGCACTTTCTCCAGCCCAGGAGCAGCCACTGTTTCAGGCAGCACCTCCAGAAGGACCTGCAGCTGGAGACATTGTGGACAGGAAAGCTTCAGGGTCTAAACTTAGTTTGGAAAAGTACTAGTTCCACTGAGGTAGGCAGGTTTCCCTGCTTACACCTCGGAGATTCAGTGTCCTTTCGAAGGTTAATGTGCATTGTAAGTCCCGGGGGTATATGTGCGCACTCTCGCGCATGTGTGTGTGTGTTGCGGGGTACATTTTCTGAAGCACTTCATGAAATGCTTTATGGGACTAGGAGAATTTTAGCAACAAGAACAGGTACAAAAGCAGATACTGGGCACGGGGACTTCTGCACTGTGTTCCCGTTCCGTTTGTAGGATATGAACCCCACCCTTTCTCTCTCCATCTTCAGTGAGGGAGAGAACCACCCAGGTCCCTCTCACTGAGAGGCTGAGCCTTCTCCATGGGCAAAGTTCTGGCCGGGGTTTGGTCCCCCAACCCTCCACCTGGCTGCTGACCCTTGCACCCCCTCCCATGCCATCTCCCTGCCATGTCCAGGATCGCCATCTTTCTGGAGGCTGTATACGAGCAGACCAATGTGGCCCCCCAGCACCAAGAGTACCTCTTTGAGGGTCACCTTTGTGTCTTCGAGCCCAGCCTCTCAGCACAGCACATCGGCCACACGACTGCCAGCAGCCCCCTGACCCTGTTCAGCATGGCCAGTGACACCCCCAAGGGTCTGACCTTCAAGGACCGTGAGTAGGGCCACCCAGGCTGGGTCTTTTGTCCTGGTGAGGTTCTCCTCCAGGAGGCAGGGACTTGTGATCCAGGGCAATTTTCCTTTGGATTGTTTCTTTGGGCCCACAGGGTACAGAGGCAGGTCTGAGTTTTAATTCTGCTCATGCCTCTAAAATGCCAGATGATCTATGTGGGCTTCCAGGAGTCCTCAGAGCTGTGTCAACACTCTCACTGAAACAGGGACATTAATATTTAATATGCTGTCCCATCTCTGTGTTTGGTGCATGGTGTTTGTGCTAGAAGAAGGGCAGGTGGCCAAGGATCCAGCTTTGTTCTTCAAGTTCTAGCAAAAATGTCATTCCTTCTCATTAGAATGCAGCCCCAATTTCATCCTTCTCCTCTGACGTGGGGAAGGGACATTAATCTTGAAGAACAACAGTAAGGTTTAGTCCTTTTTCGGTTAAAATGGGCTTCAAGCTTGAGGGCGTAGTTTTAAGTGTGTCCACAAGGTGGCAGCAAACAACCGCAACTGGAAAGGCCCACTTGACCAGGTTTGGAAGGTGCGGGCTTGACAGGTGAGAGCGAGGGTGCGCCAGGAACAAGGAAGCTGATCCGGGTCATATAGGCAGGCCACTCATCCGAGGTCTTTGCAGCTGCTGTGGACATCCCCAAGTTCGTTCCCAAAGTGGACCTGCAGGCAGATTACAGCACTGCTAAGGTGAGAACACTGCCCAGGTGGCCAGGTGTGTGTGGCATGGGGTGGAAGGTATGAAACTCGACGCTGCCCTTCTGTGCATTTCAGGGTGTGCTGGGCGCTGGTCACCAGGCACTGCGGCTGGCGCGGGCTCTGCTGAATGGGCAGAAGCTGATGCTGCGGGGGCTGCACTGGGTCGTGTGAGTGCGGTGAGGACGGGGTGACGGGCAGGGACCGCACAGCGGACCGTCCAGAGCTCTTCTGCACCAGCACCCTGGACAAGGTGGCCCTAAATCAAGCTCCTCTCGGGCAGGGAGGTGCTCCAGGCCACGTGCAGGCAGACCCTGGAGGTCACCAGGACCGGCCTCCTCTTCCTGAGCAGCAGCCTGGCCACCGAGAGGTAGGTGTCCTGCCCAGGACAGCTGAGACCCCTGCAGCCCTTCTCTCTCTCCTGATACCCAGCGATGCACCAGCCCTTCCCTACCTGGGTAGGGAGCGAGGGCACCCTCCCCTGTCCCTCAGGCTCGCCTCCAGCCAAATGACCCCCCCTCCGTCCCAGCGGAGCTGCCACCCTCTAGGGTGACAGGGCAGTCTTTCTGCCCCAGAAAGGCATCCGGGTTCTACTTGATTGCGATGTGCACTATGTGCCAAGGGGGAGGCACTCACCCCACTTGGAGTCTGTTGACACAGCACGGGGTGGAGATGCAGCGGTCTCAACCTCTAGCCTCTGCGCCTGCCTGCCCTGTCCCGTCCTTGGAACCCCACGCCTCTGCTCTCCTGTCCCGGGCTACACAGGGATGGTGGCCTAGAAAAGGAGTCTAGGGGAGAACTGGAGGGTCTGGGGATGAGAAGTGAGGGAAGACCCCATGGTCAGAGCACTGCTGAGAAGCAGGAGCAGCCCCTGAGTCCAGAAGCCTAAGGCACCTGCAGCCTTATTTACTGAGAGGAGATGGGTGGCGACAGTGCAGACACGGCCGCCATGCCGGAAGTGCCCCCAGCCATGCCGGAAATGCCTCTCCCAGCCTGGGTGCAGGGCGTGCCCAGCATAGCTGCCTGGCTCTTGACAGCACAACAGTGCCACTGGGGCAGGTGAAGGCAGTGAAGACACAGGAGGAGGAAGAGGAGCATCTTTGGGTGACAGGGGCAGGGTCTCCATCATGGCTGAGCCCCTTCAGATGGTGGCGGAGAGGAGAGAAGAGATCCTCTTGCAGAACCTGGTGGGTCTCCTCCGAGCGTCCCCCTACTCCCCCAGGAAGGAGTCTAGGGATGAGCGTGGTATCAGGTCACACAGGGGCGCCAGTGCTGCCCTTCCGACACATGGAGGGTAGGGTGACAGGAGCGAGCAGGGCACTGCAGAGATAGGCAACACGGAGGCCTTCCTGGAAGATGAGGCTGTGAAGTCCAGAGGAGAGAGCCCCTAGCTGGGGAGGTCTGTGTGGAGACAGAGGAAGAGGCCTTGGAGCATGGAGAGGCTGCTGTGGGGTGTGCTGGAGCCACAGCTGTTGTGACAACAGTCCTGCCAGACAGAGTCAGGAGGGGATAGAGCGGGAAGTGCAGGGAGGGGACATGGAGGTCCTGGGCAGGGGACCCTGCCTCCTCGGTGCTGCTGCCCCCCTAGAGGTACCATCTGGACAGCCAGGCCTGGCTCTGGGGATGCTAAGGCTTTCTCTAGCTCCCTCCCAAAAATATTGTGTTCATAAAATTTGCTCTCTGAAAAAGCCCAGTATCCCTGAGGTCCAGTTGGGCCCCCACAAACACCTTTCTAGCCAGAAAGAAATTTGTCTTCCATTTCATAGATGAAGAACTTGAGGCCATAATGACAACAAGTGTGGCTGGCAGGACCAGGATTCAAATCTAGGGTTCCTGACTTCCCCCCATATGGTTATGTTGGCTCAGCCTCCTCTTGTGATGCCATCACATGTTCTAGGCCCCAGACCACCGTGTGTGCAGCCATCAGCTCAGCTCTCCCTGCTGTGTGTGTGTGTGTATCTGTCTGTGTCTGTGTGCAACATGCTTTGCTAAGCCCTGGAGACAGCAGATGGCGGAGCAGATAGCACCCTAGCCTTCATGGACTTCTGGGGTTCACTCCTGGTTTTCCTTGGCCACCACCTCCTCCTCCCTCCTCGGCCTTCCATTTCCAAGCTAAAGCATGTGGGGCTCTTCATTCTTAATTGTTATTCAAAAAGTGTATGTTAGGCTGAGTGATGCAGGGCAGAGTGGCACACTCTTGTAATCTCAGCGCTCTGGGAGACTGAGGCAGGAGGATTGAAAGTTTGAGCCCAGCCTCAGCAACTTGGCAATTGAGTGAGAACTTGACTCAAGATTGAGAAGGGGCTGAGGATATAGCTCAGTGCAGAGGCCCTGTGTTCAATCCGCAATACTGCAATTGATCAATTAATAAACAAAATTTATACATGTCAATGGTAGGAAATTAGAAAGTACAGTTAAGCAAAAATAAAAATGTCACCCACTACAGTCCCAGAGACAGGGTCTCACACTTTACTAGAATGCTCTTTGCTCGTACACAGCTTTGTATATACATACTAGCCAACACTCGAGTTTTCTCTGTTATTTTATACTCAGCTATCTTGGCAAACGAGCTTGCCCCTCTGTGACAATGTAGTTTGAGCTCATCTGGTGCCCATCTCTTTTCAAATGTTTCTAATGATCCCCCAAAGTTCCCTTTACCTCCCATTTTCAAACTAGGGTGCCCATCCAAGACCACACCTTGTACCTGGCTGTGACATTCTTTACACCTAAACCCAGTGGACTCCCTCCACTTCCTGCTTTTCATATCTCTGGCTTAGTGGAGAGACCAAGGCCACTGTCCCACCTCAGAGACTTGTCTGGACCTTCCTCCTGGTGCTTTTTGGCTTATTCTTCTTTCCTGGCACTCCCTGTACTCCAGGAGCACTGCAGGCTGCACTGATTGAAGTTACATTCTGTGCTGCAGTGCATCATGGACGGTGCTGGGGATATCACATCACCACACCACTGGTGGGGACAGCCTGACCCTCTGCACAGATGTGTTTTTCCTTGATCATTTCACTGGGGCCAGCAGGGAACCTAGCAGGCTATTGTCTCATAGTCTACAATTACTGAATTTCCTTTATCAGTAAACTCTTGGCTACCATGCAATACAGTTTTCTACGGGAAAGGAGCTTCATTCTTTCTGTCTAGTGACACACATTCCTGGTCAGGGTGAATTGGCAGCCACCTGCACTCACACATTTGCACAGGCTCAAGGAGGCCCCCTTCCAGTTGGTTCCTCTCCCAAATACGAAACACCCTTTCCCCGGGACCTGAGAGCCAGCCAGCTGTCCCAAAGACGCCTTGCTCAGCAATGGTCACAGAGTGCTCTGGCTCCCTCCTCAGATGCATCCTCTTTCCTTTGCTCAAGGTCCAGCAGCATGGCCAGGACGCCTGAGGTGGCCGAGATGTGGGAACTGAAGAGGGCCACGGAGCTGAGGTCCAAGCTGCAGACTGTGAGTGAGCTGGGGGAGTCAGGGGCTGGGGCCCGCCAGGCTGCCAGCGGCATGTCAGGTGAGGATCCCACGGATGTCTGCCTTTTTGCCCCATAGCTGGCTACGGTCCTCTCCAGGTGTTCCCAAGATGTCGCAGAGACCCAAGTGAGCCTGGGCCACCTGAGCTCAGAGCTGGCGAAGAACCGGGATCAGGTACATGAAGACAGAAGGTCCGTGGGAGTTTCCTAATCTGTGGGGTGGAGGCTGGGAGACACGCAGCCCTAAGGGTCCAGCAGCCTTTGCAGAATCCCACCCGCTTCCTCTTGCGCTTGGCAAGGTGCTAGGACGAGAATGAGCAGCCCCTCCCTGAGACCAGCCAGCAGGATAACAGGGTCTGGGGTCCCCTGCATACCCAGGAACTTGAGCTGGGAATCTTGTCAGGGCCACGGCTCTAAACGGAGAGTCCTCTTGCTCTGCCAGGCCCTCCCACTGTAGCAACAGTGATGTAGTAACACCTGGTTATGAGGACGATGCTCCTCCTCTGTGGGATCAGTTTGTCCTGGCAGGCTGGAGGATCGCAAGTTCGAGGCCAGCCTGGGGGCTTAGGGAGACACTGTCTCAAAATCAGACAAAAAGATCTGAGATGTAGCTCCCTGGTGGAGGACTTGTCCGGCATGTGTGAACCCCCGAGTTTAACCCAGTAGTGAAAAAACAAAAGAGAAATAGCCCTGGACAGGGGCCCCTTGCGGAGGCCGACAAGTCGCAGAGGCGGGGCTGCAGGTCGCATCTGTCCACCGCCACACACTGTGTTCGTGGTCTGTACAGTTGGGATTTGCTACCTTTAAAAAATGCTTCTCCTGTCTCACACCTTTAAAAAGACCCACCGCCGCCCCCTAGTTGATGTAGCTGTGTCGCAGCTGAAGCCTCCCACCCCCAGAACTGGAGGGGGAGGTCCCCACCATAGAGCTGCAATCCATGTCCGCAGCTCTAAATGCAACACTCTGAAAACGCCATCAAACCCAGCCCAGTGAACATAAGGCTCTGTATAGCCTTCATGTACCCCTTAGGGTGAGCACCCCTGTGTTTCTCAGAGGGATGATTACATCAGATTGGGGTGCCACCCATGCCCCCCCGGGGTGCACAGCAGGCTGTTGTTTGCTGAGCCTCTGAGCCCTGAGACTGGAAGGTGATTCTGAATTCAGAGCCCACCTGGCTCCGAGCCCTGTCCCCACCTTGTCCCCACCCATACTCTCAAAAGGGCAGGCACGGGGTGGCTGAGTGTGGGGTGCCCTGCGCTCTGGCTGAGCAAGGAGCCAACTCCAAAATAGCTGAGCTGGGCAGTGGAGCGTGGCCCCCGGAGGTGAGGAAGGGTCCCCCGGCATCCCAAAGTGCTTGTGTCAGCCCAAAAGGGGAAACAAGAAATAGTCCTGACCTTAAACCCCAGACTAAACCCCAGGTTAAGCCCCGGGATGTAGGAATCCCTTGAGCGGTCACCTCCCCACTCATTCCCTGCCTGCGGGCCAGGCTGAGCTCCATGAGTCTGTCTAGTTCTAAACAGGATTGTGGGTTCATTCTTTTTAAGTTCCTTCTATGCACCAGACTCTGGGTAGCCCAAAAAGGTTGACCCTTCTGGCCTGGCCAGTGACCAGGGGAGAGTCCTGTTCGCCTCTATCCTGGTTATGCCCAGGCCTCCCCACCTTCTGGAGTAGCAAGCACCGCTCCCCTGTGGCAGCTGCTCGGCTTCCTCTCACCTGCTCCCTCACTGTGTGGATGAGTGGGTGGGGGAAGGGAGAACCAAGGTGTGTCAAGCTCATGGCCAGCACAGCTACACTCACTCCTGGCCACCCAGGTCTCTCCTTTACACTGTGTTGTTTGATTCTTCCTGCCTCTGCCACAGCACCCAGCAGATCCAGAATTGCCTGGAAAAGATGCACCTCATCTACAAACAGTTCAAGAAATCTAGGATGAGGCCAGGTGAGCTGCAGGTCCCCTGTTATTTGTGGGTCTTCCCTCCAGTGCTGCTGGGGGCACTCTGCAGATGGTGCAGTGGGGTACCCAGTGCAGCAGGTCCAAGGCCAGGTCCCCACTGCCACACTGCCTGTGGGCTGGTGAGTGACACGCAGCCCTCGCACCCTGCCCATGGCCTTGGGAGAGCTTCAGTGGCATGGGTAGGGTGCACACCTGTCATCTTAGCTGCTCTGGAGGCACAGAGGCAGGAGGATCACAAGTTCGAGGCCAGCCTGGGGGACTTAGGGAGACCCTGTCTCAAAATCAAACAAAAGGATTTAGCTCACTGGTGGAGCACTGGTCTGGCACGTGTGAAGCCCCGAGTTTAACCCAGGACTGAAGAAACAAAAGAGAAAAAGCCCTGGAGAGGGACCCTCTGCTAGGGAAAGGCAGTTTATACTTTACGGAGTATTTTCCTGTCCACTTTCTGTGGGGTAGTGAAGTAGCCAGGTTTTCCAGAGGAGGATCAAGAGAAGCCCCACTTAGAGCCACTGGGCTGTGCATCTTGCCCGAATTATCTGTTAATCCTTATAAAGGCTCTGGGCAGGGCACCATTCACACATATATTGTTAAGTTTTCTGATAGCCAATTTTAAAAATATTTTCATTTTGTTTTAGGTTTTTGAGACAAGGTCTCACTATGTAGCCCAGGCTGGCCTCACATTTGAGGGGATCTTCCTGCCTCAGCCTCCCAAGTGCTGGGATTACAGACATGCACCACTATGCCCAGCTTCTTATAGCCAAATTAGAAAGTAGAGGGAAACAGGTGAAATTAATTTTAATATATTTTACTCAACTCAGTATATCCCCAGGGTCATTTCAGCATGCAAACAATATAAACAAGGTTCCTAAAGAGATATTTTATGTTCATTTTCTGTGCTGAGGCTTCTAAACCTCAAGTGTATGTCACATCTACAGCACATCTCTATTTGGAAACTGAATGTTTCACAAAGTAAAATCTAGTATTAACAAAACCATAAAGGTACATTTAATGGGAAAGATGTTACACTATTAACTTTAAATTTTAAATTCAAGTAAAAACTCAGGTCCTCAGCTGTGCTAGCTATGTTGGAGACTCTGGCCATGGATGTCTGGTGGCCACCATGGTGGATGTGCGAGTCTACAGGGGATACACTCTCTCCAGTCTGTTCCATGCCCAGTGGGCCACCTCTGCAGTGACCTCACACCTCAACAGCGAGGAGTCCACAATCCTAACACTCTCAGCTGTAGCACTTCCCTGGTGCCAGGACCCACCCTAAGGGCTGTAGATGTTTTTGCATTATTTAATGCCCACAAAGACTGCAGGCACCATGTCCTCCCCACTTTACGGATGAGAAAACTGAGACACAGAAAGGCAAAGAAGCCCAGGCAGTGTAGGACCACTGCCTTTAGCAGCCTTTTGACAGCCTCAGAGGACTTTTATTTCTGATTTTTTTTTTTTTTTTTTTTTTTTTTTTGGTACTGAGAATCAAACTCAGGACCTTGTGCTTGCCAGGCAGGCACTTGTGCCACTGAGCTATATCCCTGGCCCAGGACTTTTATTTCTAATGGCCTTTCAGATCCTTTATTAAAATCAGAAGTGAACCCTTAATTGGCCACACCTGGAAAGTTGAAAGAAGCTCTTCCAGCTGGGTGTGGGGGTACACGCCTGTAATCCCAGCTACTAGGGAGGCTGAGGCAGGAGGATCTCATGTTCAACGCCAGCTGAGGCAAACTCAGCCAGACCCTGTCTTAAAATAAAAATTTAATAAAGGGCTGTGGATGCAGCTCAGTGAAACGCCCCAGGTTCAATAACTAGTACTGCACAAAAAGCAGGAAAAGCCCCTGGAAAAGGCTGAGTAGTTCTCCCAGCAGCCTCTCCCGAGATACGCGCAGGAATCCTGTGTGGTGCGTGCAGCAGAGGAAGATACGGGCTCTGTGAGGCCAGGTCACTTGCTATTAGCAGGCAGGGCTGGGGCTTGTGCCTCCGGACACCACAGGTGCGCTCAGCCGCTGTAGGCCCAGAAAGGGGTTCCTGCTGTTAGGGGAGCTGAATGGGAAGACTCAAACCCGAGTCGCCTCATGTTGCAGGAGGGTCATTCCCTTGGATTCCAGCAGGGGGTAGCATCTCCCAGCACTTGAGCATTAGAATGCTTCAGGCCTCAAGACACAGGACACAGTGGGCATGCATGCAAAACTGAAGGGGTCTGGCAAAAGTGCCCCTTGTGGCAAAAGTGGCTGGAGGAGGAGGCTAGGGTGGTGGCCCAGCTCTGCCAGCTGATCGTTGCGCAGCCACCTGGCTGTGTCTGCAGAGTAACTGCAGGGCCGCGGCCAGCCAACTGTAGACATTAGCCACTTGCGAGTGTCGGGCGTGGGGCCACTCCCACAGGCACCTTCCTCAGGAGCCTATAGCAATTTCTGCACAGCCTCCGCTCTTCTACCCTTCCTGGCTCCCTGGGCTGTGGGCTCCCTCCAAATGGGGCCTCGGGCCTGGCTGTTGGCGTCCGTGTAACTGTCCCCTACCCTGTGGCACTCCATGGCGTGGACTGCTTCAGCAGGTGACATCATTCCTGACTGTTTCCTTCAGGGCTCGGCTACAACGAGGAGCAGATTCACAAGCTGGATAAGTGAGTGACCCGGCCCCTGGCAGCGAGGCGGGGTCGCAGGGCACAGCCATGCTCTGTGCAGATGGGAAGGGGGAGGCCCTGAGCCCGGCTGGGGCAGTGTCCGGGCTGGGGCCAGAGGAAGGGGGAGGAAAGCCACAGAGCTGGTGTGAGGCTTCGCAGCTCTCAGCCCGCTGTGACCCACAGGTGTTTCCCACCTGCCTGTCCTTACCTCCCGGGCCCAGCGTGACTGTCACATGTCCTCCCCAGGCCCTTTGTCCTCCCTCCTTGTCCACCTGTTCATGTATCTGACTCGGTGGCCTCGGGCCTTCTGAGCCTGTGCATGGCCACTGTCTCCTCTCTCACTGGAGCCCCGTGCTGGCCAGGTGGTGCTGGAGAGAGACAGAGATGTGAGCTTGGTGCACAGGTGGCTGCGGCCGCTTATGCTGGGGCCCCGCTTCTCCGTCCCTCCAGGGTGAATTTCAGTCATTTAGCCAAGAGGCTCCTGCAGGTGTTCCAGGAGGAGTGTGTGCAGAAGTATCAGGCATCCCTGGTGATGCACAGCAAGTGGATGAGGTAATGGCCCGGGCTTTCCTCCTGAGCTCAAAGGCCCCAGGGCCACAGAGGACCCAGAGAGAGAAGTTAGCGCAGGAAGAAGTGGGAGGAAATGTGGCTTTGTAAGCCCAGTAGACCAGGCATCTGCTGGGTGATTTCTCCAGATTTGTTAGACTAGTCCACAGTAGCTACTCTGTCCAGGAGGAGACTTCACCCCATTCGACAGATGAGGAACTGAGGCTCAAATCATTGGTCTCTTCCGTCCTTGCTTATGAGAGGCCCCCGAGACCAGGGCAAGCAGCTTCTAGGTTTCCAAGTGGGTGCGGAGCAGGGGCAGGCGGTGTCCTCTGACAGACTCCTCTCACACCTGTACCTCCAGGAGTTTGGGGGCTCTTTCTCAGGTAGCCCCCTGCTTCCCCTAATGTGTGAACCCACGACCCCTGAGAAGAGGGGGCGGTTTCTGGAGTGCTGTGTGACCTTTGAGTCTCATGGTATGATCCCAGTGCCTGGCTCCCGGTCCCCAGCCCCCTCTGAAGCCTGAGTAGGGCTTGGACAGCAAGACATTAAAAGCTCGTCTTGGTGACGCTAGCATGGAGTTAAGGTAGAGAACCAACCGGGGGCTTAACAGCCCAGTTTCCTCTCTATGCAACGAACAAATAGCCCTGCTCACACTCAGCCCCGGTGACAAGCTGGGCTTGTCCTATGTGCTGCATGAAAGTGGGGCAGGTGACAACCAGGCCACACCTGGAAGGGCAGAGGCAGTGAGAGAAGCAAATGTCTGGGGTCCACGGGTGTCTGTGTGGTGGCCTGGTGACAGCTGGGGACCCTGGGAGGTAAGAGCAGGGTCCTATTTTCCCCATAACCTCCACCTGCCTTCTCTAGAGAGGTGCAGACGACCAGGAACCAACTGCACCGGACTGGCTGGTCTGTGGCCACCTGCAACACGGAAGCCCAGGGAGCTCAGGAGAACCTGAGCAAGGTGCGCACCTGCAGGACTGCCAGGGGCTGTGGGGGGAGCCGCTCAGGTGCCCTGTGGGTGCGGGGATTGTCCCCCAGGCTCTGGACAGAGCTGCCTTGACCAAGCCCAAGGACTCCTGCATGGTTAGAGGTCTCTGACTTACAGTGTGTCCTGAGGTGGGGACAGTGTGTGTCTGGAGCGCCTGGAGATCTCAGACCAAAGGGCAAGGGCAGGGCTGTGGGTGCTGGTCACAGGGCCAGAGAGGGGCTGCTCCTCACGGGGATCCCCACTGCCTCCTGCCTCCCTGCTCGTGCCTTGGGCAATGACTTCGTGCTGTCAGGGACTGCCTAGGTTGCCCCTGCCCCTTCTCCACAGCATGTGGCTTGGGATGTGTCACGAGAGACTTAGATTGGACGTGGGTGAACTGGGCAGCCTGAACCCTTCAGTAGGAGCGTGGACAGGGGAGAATAGTGCCAGTGGTGCTTCTGGGTGGGAAAAGGCCTCATGGGAATTCTGGGCACCCCAGGGGCACAGGCTGGGGCAGTGTTGTCACCCTCTTCCTCAGCGCGTCCTGCCCAGCCATACACAAGCTGGCGAACCCTTCTTACTAATGGTAGCTTCACTGCAGATCCTTGACCAGCTCCTTCAGGACAGGGCCCCCAGGGCTGAGGCCCCGCCACCCCCGGTGACTCCTCCCAGTGCTGCTCCGAAGGACCTGGTTGTGCAGTAAGTGCCAGAGGGGGTGAGTGTGTGTGCCTCGTGCATGTGTGTTGTGTTTGTGTTGCATTGTGTTGTGTGTGTTGTGTTACATGTGTGTTGTATATGTTATGTGTTGTATGCATCGTGTACTGTGTGCTGCGTTGTGTGTTTATGTGTTGCGTGTGTGTTGTGTGTCTTATGTGTGTTGTGTGTGTGTTGTGTGTATGTGTGTGCTGGAGTTCGAAGGCTGCTAAGTTCAAGGCTGAGCTGTTTTGCCTGGACATTGCCTGAGTGGGGATGTGGGCTGGGCCCATGCCTTGGGACATCGGCCTCACCCACCTCTCCGGCCTCTGCCTTGCACAGTATGCAGGAGCTCTATAAGGAGATGAAGCTGCTGACTTTTGACCTCCAGGACAACAACCGCATCATTGAGCGGTAAGGAGGCCTGTGTCAGGAGGATTGGTCCTTCAGCCGCTGTGGCCTTGGGGTACGGAGTCCCCAGGGCCCATGCAGGCTGGAAGGTGCCTGCAGCACAGGCCTGATCCACAAGTGAGTTGCCATCCAGAGGAGCAGTAGGTCCTGCTCCCTCTTCCTTCCTCCCAGCCGCCCTTCCTTCCTTCACTTGTGGGCACTGGGGATTGAACCCAGGCCTTCCCACTGAGCTACATCACCAGGCCTTTTGGAACTTTGTATTTTGAGATGCGGTCTCACTGAGTTGCCCAGCTGGGCTCTAACTTGTGATCCCCCTGCCTCAGCGGTTTTACACATCGGGTTTTTACTTAGTCTTTGAAACACAACCCTCAGTGCTGTCAGAGAGCCAAGGCTGAGGCAGGTAGGGTGGATTTGTGTCTGAGTCCAGCCCCTCAGGGCCTGTGGACACTGTGCATGAAGCTTCCTCACCCACCTCCCAATGTCCCCACAGTCATCCTCAGAGCAGGCACTGCTTCCGTCCCCAGGTCTCACTCCTGCAAATCACCCCAGACCACGGGGCCTTATGACCTGTAGCCCACACCCTCTTACTCCTCCTGCCCTACTCACAGCACTGGGGCCACAAGGGAGACTCTGGTCCACCTCCTGTGTGCATCCCCTCCTGGGTGGGTGGGAATGGATACAGCCCCCAAAGCCTTTGAATTCTGTGCCCCATAAAAGTCACAAGAGAAAACTGGCCAGCTGTTCCTGTAACCAGGTGGGGAGAAGATTGCATAAAGCACACAAATTCCAGAAAGAAAACCTCAAAAGAAACACATACACTGGCACCCACACCACCATGTCCTCCTGGCTTCCTGTCTATCCTGTCCCCATGTGGGGACCAGAGGCACAGCAGAAGAGGTAGCAGAGACACCCACTGGGATCTGGACACTGACTGTTCCTTATTGTATGTGACTTGGGGAGACTTGCTCAGCCCCAAACTTCAGTTTTCTCCCTCATGAAACGGGAATGATAATTTCTACCCCATGGTGTTAGCATGGGGGTTAAACAGGCTACAGAAGGCAAGGAGCCTGGGGCTGCAGGCAGGAGTGGGTTTGAACTCTCAGTCCCCTGCCTCAGTCTCTGAGAGTGTGAGATCCCAGGAGCCGCCAGGCCCGGTTCCATCTTCTTAAATATCCACAGCAGGAGAGTCTGAAGCTTCTTGGAAAGATTTTCCAAAACAATGCTCTAGTCAGGAAGTTCCATTTTTAGTGCCAACATAAATTTTTCTTGCTATAATATGTAGTCCCCTTGCAAGCTTTATTTTAGTGAGTTTTCACTTCCTTATTCAGATCTGCAGGCACAGCGCCAAATGAACTAGTTTGACCTCCTTTCCCTCCCCCTAAGCTCAGCTGAACAGCAGAATCCCACTGAAGAGCTTCTGAAAGGCACACGTAAACTCAGCAGAATCCCACCAAGGAGCTTCTGAAAGGCACATTTATAAACTCCCTGGTGATTCTGACATGCAGTCCAAGCTGAGGGGCAGAGGTGTGCAGGACACTGAAGCAGGAGAGCTGGGAACCCACAGGGCTGCGCACTCCTGGATGCGGATAGTGCTGGGCCCTTGGTGTGGTCTGCAGTCTCCTCTGACCTACGAGTGGAGTTAACACGCGCTTCTCATTACAGATTGAGCAGAGTCCCGTCCGCACCTGACGTCTGAGCTCCCTGGGGTGCTTGAGCTCTCTAGAAGCATCAGAGGCATTGCAAGCTGCTCTCCTACCCTGTGGGACAAGCCCAGGGCGAGACCAGTCCCCTCTTGTCAGCCTACTACCTCCATCCTGGCACAGCCAGATGTCCCCAGCATTACTGTCCACTGCCTGTGCCCCTGGCCATCTCTGTCAGAACTATAACAAACCCTGGCAGCTGCCACTGGGCGGGCCTTGGTGCCTCACACCTTGGTGGCCCAGAGGGCTGAGGCTGGCTGGGCCTCCCCAGGAGCCCACAGAGGAGGCCAGAGCTGCCCCAGCACACAGGTCTCCCTTCCTCTTCGAGTGTTTCACAAGGAGCAGTCTCCTCCCCCTCCGTGCTTCCTGAGGGTTACCACCCTCAGCTGCAGGTGACAGAGCCTCACCAGCCTTCCGCTCAGGCTGAGAAGGTGAGTGGAGGCAGATCCCAGCTCTCTGGGGACTCTCCCCTCTCTCTCTCTCTCTCTCTGAGGGGCCACACGGTCTGGGTGCTGCTGGGAGCAGCCCCGGGTACCTGCCGACAGGCACTGCCTGGGAGGGCCAAGCTCAGAGAGAGTGGAGAACAGGCCTGTGCGCGCATGTGCACATACACACATACGCACCCACCCCTGGTGGAATAAATGCCGCTGCCGTGACTCTTCATTGTGGCACTTGCTGGGCTGCGTCTGAGGGGCAGGGAGGCTCTCAGCTGGGCATGCTGGCTGGCCAGAGGGTCTGAGTGGGGATCTGTGAGGAGACACATGGGGAAATGGGGCCAGGCTCTGCCTTTCCCCTTAATGGGCCCTAATTTTATGGCAGGGCCCAGGGCAGATGGCCTCTTGCTGGAAGGGTGGCCTCTCTCCCCTCTGCTGTTCTGCCCCTGTCCTCTGGGGAGCTGGCATGTGGCCTGGAGAAAGTTTAGTCTTGTTTAACCCCCAAGCCACTAAGTACCTGCTCCTTCTGCCCATCCCCACCTCTACAACCAAGGCTGTGAGCTAAATGTGTAGTACTGCTATGGGTCATCGTAAGCCTTCCCTCGTTTCATGTAAGAGCTGGAGTGGTGCCTGGGGAAGGCTTGCAAATACTGTCATTCCCTGCAGATAGCTACCTTCCACCTGCCTGTGCCAAGCACTGGACACCCACCGGGCCTGGGCACTGCTGGAAGGAATGGGGAACACAGTAAGGCAGTCCAGGAAGACAGAGGGGTGGGAAGCCCCACTGTGTACATGAAGACAGCAGTATGCTTGATCCCAAGTAGCCCCAGAGACCCTTCCTGCCCTTCTGCAGCCTCCGTGTCTTCCAGAGCTCCAGCCCCGACGGCCTGTGGGCCAAGGCGAGTCTTGGAGCCTGACTTCTCAGCGCTTCGACTCCAGTGCTCTGCTCCTCCATGGAAAGACCAGCAGGCTCTGAACTGGGGCAGAGCTCCTGGCACCTGCTTGCTTGACTCTAGTCTAAGAGCTTCCCATTTGCTCTTTGGACCTTAAGCCCAGCAGGTCACTAAAGCCATGGGCTCATGTTCTGGGGTCTCAGGGACGAGCTGCTACCTTGATGCCCTGAGTACTGGGTCACCACTTGTCTGCTCTGCTGGGGTTAGGTTGAGGCCAACACTTCCAGTGGCCCAGCAGGAAAGCCCCACAGTGGGTTTTCCCTGGTAGCTGTGGCTGGTCTGGACCCCATGTGTTTGGTGGGGCCCTGAGAGAGAGCCAGGGCATTCCTGAGAGCCAAACACAGATGTCTGGGAAGTAACCCAGGATCTGACCTCATAAGCAAGCCCATGAGATGCGGGGGACACACTCAAAGGCTCCAGTGGGCTCCACCGATCTGAATCCCAGGGAGCTTCTGGTTCCACCTCAGAAGGGAATGAAGAAGTGTACCAAGGCCCGTGACCCAGAATACCATCTTCATGTGTCTAAAGACCTCCAAATTCCTCTCTGTCTTCCCTGGAGTGATTCCTGAAAAGAACCTGTTCAGGTCATCCAGTGGGAACTGAGCGTGACAGTGGCCAGCCACAGGAGTAGGAGCTGAGCAGCAGAGTGAGTGGCAGAGCCTCCCCCGGCCCGAGGAGCTTGGGTCTGGGGGAAAGCAGGCATGATTCCAGTCTCCCTGGGAAGTGCTCTGCTAGGAATGAGGAGTCCTGGTGCTACATGCAGTCACCATCACGGCAGGGTGGGCTGTCCGCATCTGTTTGGGTAATCAAGGCATGACCACGGCCCGATGGCCCCAGCGTGGACTCTTAGGGAATGAGCAGGGATCAGCTGCCGAGAAGCCATGGAAGGTACGGGCAGTGAGGACAGAAGCAGTCCAGGAGTGAGACAGTAAGCATTTCTGCATTCCTGGGACTAAGAGGAAGTAGGAAATTGTGTTACAGAAAGGGAGGAGGTGGCCCCAAAAGGCTTGTACCGCACACTAAAGAGCCTGGGAACCAGGGACAGGTTTCAGTTCAAGTCCGACCAGTATTTAAAGGTAACTACTCTTCAGGGCCTGTGTGGAGGTGGGATGTCATAGATAGCAAGAGCTAGTCCCATAAAACGCCGCAGCGCTGCAGCCCTGTGCGGGTCCTCAGCATGTTCTCCCCATGCCCACCTCTTGTCTCAGAGGTCCCTGGAGAGAGACAGATGGTCTGGTCTCAGCTCGGTGAGGGGCTCAGGTCCAGGGTGTTCTGGTTCATGGCTAGCATCCTCTTAGGCCTGTCCAAGCTCAAAAGTCTCACCTGGAGGACATGGGTGTCTGCCCCCCTGCGGGGGGCTACTGTCACCTGGGAGGCCTGTCGCCACTGCCAGCGCTCTAGTCCTCTCAGAATCCAGCTTCTTGTAGATTGATGTCCAGATTCAAAACACAGATTCTCGGACCCCACCCAGCTCCTGAACACTGTCGGTGAGGGTGTGGCCCAGGAATCCACATTACTGGGGTGTGTCCCTGTCAGTTCTTACACAAGCTGAAGTTTGAGGTCACTGAGGTGGAGTTTGCAGATGTCCTGCACAGCGAGGTCCCTGGACTCCACAGCCCTGCCCCGGCCCTCCCCGACAGCTGGGGCAGGGAAGCCATTCTAAGGAGAGGATGGGTCTCCTTCTGGATCCGCTGTTTGCTTTCATGGGGCTGCCTCGCTTCAGTAGAAGCCACTATTTGGTGTTCACCTGAAGCAGCGTCAGTGATTTTTTTAGGGTGTGATTCTTGGATTCTCCCCTGGCTCATGAAGGGTTCTCAGTCACCCATGGGAGGTAGGAAGCAATGGGCCAGAATGGCCAGAAGTAGCTTTCTTTCCTTGGAAGTAAGAGTTTCTCCCGTTTGGACTGTGGATTCTTCCCCCGCACCCCTCACCAGAGAGCAGGAGGGAGGAGAAAAAGGAAGGGAGGCGGAGGGCAGGGAGGAAGAGACGTGAGTAGCAGGAAGGAGGGAAGGAAGGAGGGACGGGGGGAGCAGACGGGTGGGGTCGCGTGGGACAGCCAGGAGAACTCGGCTGTGGCTGTCACTGCTCTGCCCTTGCCCAGCTGCGGCTCCCTGCCCCAGTCCGGCCCAAGCCCGTGGGGACTGGAATGTAAGTGGCTAGGGCTTGCAGGCTCCCCTCTGGCTGAGGGATAAAGCTGCTGACAAAGCTGCCTGGTTTCTGAGCTTTTCCAACTTGGAGAGAAAGCACACACACAGGCCCACACGCACATGCTCACACACGTGCACGATGTATAAACCAGGCTTAGCCCAACCTTGGCAGAGTGGCCGAGATGGGAAAATTCCATGCCTGAAATCAGATGGAGGAGGCGCCACTAGACCGATGGAAAACGAACCCCACCCATGTCCACCCCACAGTGACACCTTTTCCGGAGCCCTCTTGTCTCTGGTCATCTTCCCTCCCCCTCTGCCCTCCTTACCCCCGAGTATGGTCAAGGACCCAGGAGACTCCCCTGAGATCACTGGAGGGGAAGACACAATGCCCATCCCCCCGCGAGCCAGGGTGGCACTCAGCTGGCCCTTAGCCCTGGCCAGCACACACACACACGGGACCCCCCCCAGAGGATGTTCAGGAGTCTCTGAGGAGTCCCCAGTGCCAACCCTTCCTCTGCACAAGCCAGAGGGGTTCCGAGCTTCACTCGTCGGGAGCTGGGGCCACGGTCTATAGGGTGGGACAGGGCAGAGGCCCCCTGCTGATTTTCTTTCATTGAATGAGCACCTCCTATCTGCTGAGGGGTCAGAGATGTGACTCACATTAGGATGACATGAATATTAAGTAGAGACACAGGGACCTGTGGGTGCCCAGAAGTGCTGATGAATTCATCTGGGTGACTCTGGGAACGCTCTGTGGAGGGCCTGGCATGCAGGCCAGACCTGGAAAGGGAAGGAGGAGAGAAAACTGGAAAAAGACCTTGCTGGGTCGTCACACACCCCCACAAAGCCGGGGGGGGGGTTTCAAGGCGTGCTGGTGAAGTCAGGGATCTGAGCGGATGACACCTGCTCAGAATGGTCACGTGACTTCTGTGAGCCTTCTGTGTTCTCCTTTGTAAATCAGCAATGCCAGCTACACATTTCCAGGGGGGCTTTTATAGGCACATTTTAATTCCCATCAGCATTTGTCATTGTTCCTGCTCACAGTCTCGCAGGACAGATGACACAGCAGGCCCAGGAAGCCATGTCTGGAGCAGACTCACATGCACAGCATTTGGGAAGCTGCGGGCTGCAGGGTCCAGTGCACCCTTGGCTGGGAACACTTGCTCTGACAAAGGGCCTACTCCATTCACTCTGGGCTAAATGTCAGCACCTCGCTAAGGCCTTTCCTGCCCATGTAGAAGACTGTAAGGAGCTCCTGTTGCTTTCTGTCCCTCTCACGCACTTTATGTGTCACCAAACTACCTGTGGCCTGATTCACATATGACACCTGTTTGTCATGTGACACTGCCACTGAAACACGAGCTTCATGGATATGTCCATTTCCATGCCATACCTGTACTGCCCATACGCACTGCTTGCTAAGTGAGTGACTTCTCCATGCCCTGAGGACTGCTCTGACCTTTGGTGGCAAGCGTTTCCAGCTTTTCCCCTACTCTGATGGCAAGCTGGGACTGCCCCCCGCCCCGTGCTCTCCTGGGGGTAGGGCACAGCCCTGTAACTGTCCCTGGCCAGGGTACTGAGGGGAGGCAGCAGCGTTTTGAAGTGTTAATGTGAGTCCTCCTGCTTTCTCCATCTCCCTCTGGCACAGTGACTGGCCAGGTTAGGATGGCTGCACCACCAGCCTGGTCCCTGAGTGACTCTGATGAGCAGAGCACTCCTGTCTCCCTGCACAGGACATGCGGTATTCTGTTATCTAAAAACACTGAAACGCCAGCCTCGTTTGTTACTGCAACATAACCTGACTTGTTCTGACTGACATGGTAATGCTAAGTGTACAGTTGTACAGCTAACAGGGTCTCCAGGGCTCCCTAAAAGCTGTAGGGATTTCAGGTAATCTCAGGTGCCTCAAAGCCAAACAAAACCAAAAGCTTCCCCTTAAAAAAAGAAAAATCAGGCCATGTCTGTCCCTCCTTTTTCCTTCTTACTGGGAGGAGAGGGGAGGGAGGTTGGGAGACAGCCTGGAAATAACGGCTCAGTAGGGAAGCCACACGCCCTGGGACCGTCTCTGAAGTAGTCTCACACTGACCACATGCTCAAGTCCACTGCCGTCACCCTTCCCCTTGGTCAGAAATAAAAGCAGCACACCCACCGTGCTTCCAGTGAGTCACAAGCAGAGAAAAGCTGGTAGCCCTGGGCTGTGAGGCGGGAGATCCCAGCAGCCCTGCTCAGCAGATGCTGCAGTCTAACCCTTGCAGCCTGTGTGCTCCCAGAAAGTTATGATGTCCAGGCACCAGACACCGTCCTAGGCAGTGTCCTGACCTGCAAGGGGATTAGAGGTTTGTGCAGTACTTCTGCCCTAGTGAAGGAGGAAAGAGCGAGAGCTCTGCTGTGTGTGTGTGTGTGTGTGTGTGTGTGTGTGTGTGTGTGTTGGAAGGGAATACTGTTTTGAGGAGGAGGAGACTTACAAAGATAGCATCTGAAGAAGCAGGTTCCACGCAGGGAGCCTCCTCTTGAGTTTAGGGGAGGTGACAGTTTCCCCTGACCTCAATTTTTTGGCTCAGGGATATGAACCTCAGGATAAACTTGATAAACTTTTTGGCTTGGTTACATGAAGTTGTATTATCTCCATTCACATCCCTGTTCCCATCCTGGATGACAAACGTGGGGCTCTGGCCCTGCCCCATTCTGGCCCTGCACCCAGTCAGTGACAGCCACTGCACCAAAGCAGAGCTGCAGTGAGCAAACAGAAACCAGGGCAGTGGGGAAGGCTCTGTGCTACACTGCTCTACACGGCCCTCAGTCCCCCATGCCAGCCACAATGCCTGTCCCTGCAAGCCTCTCCATCCAGGGAATCCAGGCCAGTCTGCCTGAATGGCACGTGGGGCCAGGAGGTGAGGGAAGGATGGGGTGGTGACTGCTGTCAATTATTTCATGAGTGACCTTTCAGAATTGATCTTCCAGAGCTGTGCTCTTTGCCAGAACCCTGTTGCTTCTCAAACACCAGTTACCCAGAGCTGAAGCCAGGTCTGTGCCCTGAGGATCCCCCGGTGCACAGCACACCTGAGAGGGAGCCACTTCCAGTTGGCCTGCAAGCTCCATGGAGATGGATGGGTAACAGGATGGACCCAAGCATATGGCAACATGCAGCGCAGGTTTCAACAGCAACTCCTGGAGAAGTGGTCCCAAAATACTGGGAGCAGTGGGCACAGGAGGCCATAAAAACAAACCGTACTTTCCCTTTCACACATGCAGCAGAAAGTCCTGAGGAACAGTCCCTGTTGGGTTTTTTCCAGCCATTTCCCACTGAAGTTGACCAGTTCTACAGGAACTGAACAGAATGGTTCTCAGAGTGCATTCCTTGGGCTAGCAAGACCAACAGCCTGAGAACTTGCTAAAGATGCAAAACCTCAATTCCCAGCCCCAGATCTACTGACTCAGAAACGCTGGGGGTTGACGCCAGTAAGGTGTGCTTTGACAAGCCCTCCAGGTGACTGTGGCACACGCCAAGGTTTGAGAACCGCTGGGGTGGGGGAGGAGACAGGAGGAGGAGGGGAGCGGAGAGCAGAAATGGAGCGGAGGGGGCTGCTTGCGGCTTCTGCTCCCCAGACCAGCGCCTGCGTAGAGCACTGTGGTGTGGGCCTCCAGGGTCCTTCTTCCTCTCTACCTAGGGGCAACCACAGATCAGGACCCCGTCTGAAGGAAGAGGACTCTGATTACCACCACTGAGAGTGAAGCTGTGGAACAACGCAGATGGGGAAGTCCCTGACCACTGGACTCTAGAATCGTAGGAATCACCTAGAAATTACCTCCAAGAGGAAAATAAAAAGCAAAAGTGAGAATTCCCCTGTCAGACACTAGGGGGAGAGCCACCTCTGGCCGGGGAACAGCGGGAGAGACGCAGTTGTGGAAGAATTTAGGCTAAGCTAGGAGTCCTCCCGCCACGGTTCAGGAGGCAGGGTGGGGTGAGCCTGTGGATTAGCTCCGGAACCCTCCCATACCCAGACCCGCAGATGCTGAAGTCCCTTACAGAGAAGCCACAGCCTTTGGATAGGACTTGCGCACATCCCCTGTGTACTTTAGTCACCTCTAGGTTACTTACAGCACTTACCACAATGCACAAGTTAGGGAAGTAGTTACGTTGTATTATTTATGGGAATAAGTACAAGCAAAAAGCCTGTACTTGTTTAGTTACAGGCCTAATTTTTATTTCAAGATATTTTCAATCAGTGTTTGGCTAAAAACAGGAAGCAAGACCTTCAGATAGGAGACTAGTCTCAGAGCTGGTTCAGGTGACCGCTGCTAAATCAACCAATCAAATTCCTGTTGTAAGAGGAAAGGCGTGAAAAGGGGGCCCGGAAAGGACAGCAGCACCAGCCCTCCTCCTCGCTTCCAGCCCAAATTACAGTCAACCGGATCGGCCCAGGTCATCGCTGGTCTGTAACAGGACACAGGTTCAGCAGACCCAGGAGTCCCGGTTCTGCCCGCTTCCTCACCCTGCTCACGACCTGCTAAGTAACTTTGGGGACCCAGAGCAAAAAGAAAATGCCTGGCCCTGTGTTCAAACATTAAGACTTGGAAGGTGGTGACAGCAGAACCCTAAACCGGGCAGGGCCCCAGGAAGCAAGTCCCGGTGCTAGCAGGAAAGGGTCCCCGGAGGTGAACAGCCTAAAGCAGGTACAAAGGGGGCTGGCGTTTCCGCAGCAGCTAAGCGGGAGGAGCGTTTGGCTATGGAAGAAAAGCCTTCAGCATCCAGGGACCTTGATCAGCATATACCAGCCTTCTGGGAAAGAAGAGTGTCTTCCGGGAAAGAGAAATAGCCTAAGTGAGGGGAAATCCGATGCGAGGGAAAGGCCGCTCACGCGGACTGCGCTGTGGGTGCCGGAGGCTGCTTCCCGCGGTCAGCTCGGAAGCGTCCAGAGCGCGCGTCCCCCCGCGTCACGCGACTCAGCGCTGCGGCCAGAGCGCAATCGGGCATTCCCGACCCACGCCGGGCTCGGCCGGGGAGGGCGCGGAGGGATGGGCGAGCGGAGGACGAGCGCGGCAGCCGTGGAGGCGGGGACACGAGGACGGCCCCCCACAGCCTGTCCCCAGGCCCTCCGACCCGCCCCTCACCTGGGTGCTGGGGTGTTGCGGGGGGGTCTGGCCATGGGGTGGGAGGGAGGCTTGGCTGAAGGCAGGGGCCCCTATAGAAACAGGCGCCTCGAGTTGCGTCGTTTGGAGCCTTTGCTCTGCGGAATCCTCAGCGCCCCAATAGGCACTCTGCTTCCTGAAGACGCCCCCAGATCCGCACTCGCGCGGGCCTGCCCACTGCCAATCCACCCTAGGTCCGTGGGTCGTTCCCTAGAGTCGCCCTTCCTGCCTCTCCGAGGTCTGCCCGCCCTCGCCCCGCCCTGCGGGCTGCGGTCCCTTTAAAGGCGCGCAGGTCTGGGGCCGCCCCTTCTCTCGGGCTGGCTCGGGAGGAGTCGCCGCCGCCAGCCGGGCATGGCGATGGCGTCCCCGGCCATCGGGCAGCGTCCCTACCCACTCCTCCTGGACCCCGAGCCGCCGCGTTATCTGCAGAGCCTGAGCGGCCCGGAGCCGCCGCCCCCTGGCCGTTCCTCGCGCCGCTGCGTCCCCGCGTCCCTGGCCACTGCGCCCGGGGCTCATGAGGGGCGCGGCGCCCGCAGGGGCCCCCGGGGGGACCCCGAGCCCCAGCCCCGAGCCTCGCGACCCTCTCGCCCTCTCCGGCCCGGTCTGCAGCAGCGACTGCGGCGGCGGCCTGGGGCGCCCCGGCCCCGCGACGTGCGGAGCATCTTCGAGCAGCCGCAGGATCCGCGGGTCCCGGCAGAGCGAGGCGAGGGACACCGCTTCGCGGAACTGGCGCTGCGGGGCGGCCCTGGCTGGTGCGACTTGTGCGGACGCGAGGTGTTACAGCAGGCTCTGCGCTGCGCTAGTGAGTGTGAGGGGAGCGCCGGGGAGAGCTGGGAAGGGCGCGCGAGACCGCAGTCCAGGGCCCAGGGACAGAGGGCAGTGCGCTCTCTGGCTCCAGGGTAGGAGCGATCTTAAAGCAGGCAACGCCTACAGACACGCTGCTCCTTAGTCCCCTGCCTGGTGTCCTTTAGTGACTGCCCGCTGCCTTGGCATAGGTATGCGGTGTTTGACAGTTGCAGGTGTGTGCCTCGGCCCTACCTTTCCCATTCATCTGCATGTGCGCGGGATAGTGGGCTGCGCTGATGCCTGGGCACAAGGTCATTCTGCTGTCTCCCGGGCATCCATCTGCTTTGGTTGTAAGTTCTTGGAACTGGGCTCTGAAGCTGATACTGAGTTGATTATTTAACCCTTGCTCGTTAGAATTAATGGGAAAATGGCTTTTTTATCCACCTATGGCACAGAGTTCAGACCCCACCCCCTATTGGAGACCTAGTTAAGCTTTGGATGGAAACAGGCTGTGAGGTTGAAGAGGCTGGGGTCACCCGGGCCCTGCACCCCAGTGTCCTCTTTGTGGCCCCTCAAACCTTTGGACTCTACCCAAGGGCTCGACCCTGTCTCCCGTTCTTCCTTCACCTCAATTCCTACAGCTTCATCCTGCTCTGTGATTTCCCGGCTCCCTGCCCGGCACTGTCAACCCTTCTAGTCCCCCCTTCTAGTCCCCTCCTGAGCCAGGCCACTTACACTAGGATCCCAGTGTGGGGAATTTCTGAGCATCCTGCAGTCTTCCTGCCGTTCATTATTTTCTCCTCCTGCAGAAAGGTATGTGTATCCCTTTACTAGGTGTCTGCTTGCCCCCTGCCTGTAGCCAGTTTTGGCAAAGGATATCCATAGCCATGTGTTTATGTAGATGTTTTAAATACCCAAAGCACAAGGTACAAACGGTGGCACAGCCCCTAACCAGCTTCTCTGGAGATGGACTAGTTTGCATCATCTTTCTGCAGAGGCCCTTCCCCCATGATGCACTGCAGCACTGGACAGCAGCAGCTCTGGGGGGTCCAGTGGGCAGAGCCTCACTCTCCTCTGCCTGCAGCATAGCCCAGGACCTCAGGGCACTTCCCCCTGCACCTGAGTGCCCGCAGGAGGGTTCAGACTCTAGCTAGAGTCCAGCAGAAGGGGGCTTGGAGGGGAACATGGGTGCTGTTCTTTCCACCACCAGCACTCACAGTTCAGGAGCCAGTGAAGGAGTTTGGAACAGCTGTGGAGAGCAGTGCATATGGAAGGCTGCTGTCACATACTCAACAGGGCCTCTGACCCAACAGACAAATTGAACACAACCTAGATATACTGGCAGCTTTGGCCCTCGCAAGGTCTGGAGGTACTTTACTGCATCCAGCAAGCCTGTGCTCAGGGCGAGGCAGTATCCTTCCTGTAAGGGGTTTTGTTGTGCCAGAATCCAAGAAATTCGCTTCACTGGCATTCTTGTTTGTACTTAGACTTTTGGGAACTATATCAATAGTTGAAATTCTGCACATAGTTTTATGATTTGGTTTGGTCATATGATGTATTCGTGTGTGCACCTGTGTGATACTTGATGATTACGTGAAGGTATCCTCACATCACATTAGAACTGCTTTCCCTGCTTAATCTTCACACCACGTTAGAATTGTCTGTTCACCTTGCTTGGGCCATGGTTGCTAGTGGTGGGAAGACAAAGGTCCACAGCAAGACCTGCGATGTGTGTGTGTGTTTGGTGAAGTCTTTTCCCATTCCTGGGCTCCCATATTCCCCACACAGTTGATTTAACAACAACTATGTGTTATCAGGAATGTCTGAACACCAGAGAGGAAGCAGAACCAGATTCAGGGGCTGCAGAGAAGAGTCTCTGTCTGTTATTATTAATATTTAACTAATTGTGAGCCTGTGACTGGCTGGGAGAAGTTGAGAAATATTCTGATGTGTGAGTTTGGCCGGCAGGGCTGAACTCACTGAGCATCTTGGTTTAGGTAGGAGGTCTAGTTCCATGGTGGGGTTGTTTTGTCTGTCTTAGCTTTGAAATGCAAGGGCCAGGAAAGGCACCTGTAAAAGGCAACCCAGTGCAGTGACGAGAATGCACACCAGAGCCAGCGTCCTGAGTTTGAGTCCTGACTGTCACTTCCCCTCTGTATGACCCTGGATCACTGTGTTCCATATCCTTGTTTAAAAAGTGGGAATAATCAAGCACAAGGTTCTGAGTTTGATTCCTGGTACCCCGCAAAAAAGTGGGGATAATAATCTCACCTGTTTCATCATTTTAGCCCCTTCTTTTTTTTTTTTTCCCGGGACCGGGGATCAAACTCAGGGCCTTAGTGCTTAGCGGCAAGCACTTAGCTCACTGAGCTGTACTTCCAGCCCTTGTTTCATCATTTTAATGTGAGAATTAAATTGATTAATTTTTATATGTGCACAGCACATTTAGCAAAGCCCGGAAGAATGCAATAAGAATGTTTAATTCAACATGAATGAAACCCTCCTGTGTCAGAGCGGTGCCGCTAGGCTGGGCTCGTGCTGGCTCCTTGGGTCGATTTTCCAAGCAGTGAGCACCATTTTCTGACTGCTTGATTGCTGCGCTCAGTGGCAAGGTGAGTAATGCAGGCATCCTAGGAAGTTCAAGTATGAAGTAAGCCCTGGAGATGGACCCCCGCTCCATGTCCTGCGGTGGCTGCAGCATCCTCACAGAATGTCAGCAGCTGAAACCTTTCTTTACCTGGTGTAGGGGCTCACAGAGACACTGGCTTCTTATCTGTGTGTCGGCTGCATCCAGCAAAGCACTGGCCACCACTTCAATAAGTGGTAGCTGAAGGGGGTGGCTTGTTTGTATTATTAAGTCTCCTTGTTCTTGGAAACAAGCAGAAGGGCAGTGGGTACATAAATGACATCTGTCTGCACAGGAGACTGACACTGGGTTGGGAGCCGTGTTAGCAAACGGGCTTCCCATAAATGAAAAGCTTTTGAGAATTAATTGCTGGCGCACCATCTGCCTGCCTAACAATCTCCCCCTACGTCCAGGTCTGCAACTGAGCTCTGGTTAATGCTGGATTGGCCAACAGCAAAGTTCAGAATTAATACCAGTTTTCAGGATTCAAGAAATCCTGTTGGTTAGAGAAGGAAATCGGGTGAGGACTGGCAGACACGCAGAGAGAGAAAGACGACAATTGAAAGGTTACATGACTGCATGTTCATGCTTTAGGGCGGGAATGGTGGTCACTGCTGGGAGCAATCAATGGTCAAAAGCAAATAACCTGAGAAACTCACCAGCTGCCCTTTGGCTTTGTGTTTAGGGATGGTCCCTTCTGCAGAGGGCACACTGAGGTGGCTTTTAACCCTTCTTGTTTTTGGTGGATTGCAAGCCATCTTTGGCCAGCAAATGGTCTGGCAGCTGGAGAAACCTAGCTCCAGCTCTTGGACTCAGTGAGGAGTGGCTGAGACCTCCCCTGCACCTTGCTGGTGAGTGTCAGCCATGTCTCTTCCTGAACTCACAGTCTCTCTGGTGAGTGAGGGGGTGCTCGGAGCCACGATGTGTTTAGTGATTTGAAAGCGAGAGTTGAAAAGGAGACTCCAGGGACTCCTCATCCTAGCTTTCTCCTCCCAAGGCAGACTGCAGTTGTGGTGCTGGCCATGGTGTCCACAGGCAGAGGCACAGGGACTTTTCATAGAGAGCATTGCTGGCCCCTGACTAACCTCTAGCTTTTGCCTCTGCATGAACAGCTAGGTTCAGCTTGATTCTGCAGGGCTAGAAGCACCTGTGTGAAGCCCACTGATTCTTCAGACCCACAGCCTACCATGGGCGCTTTGCCCAAATAGACCACTGGGATATTGACACTGACCGTCCCCGCAGCAGGGAAAGGTCACCCCAGGCACCTCAGAAAGTGCCCTTTGTGGCTCTGATGGCTTCTGTGTTTACCTTGGGCACTTGGGAGGCATTTGTTCAGCATGCCCGGCCATACTGAAGTATGTGGCTTAATTTTTGTTGATTTAGACTCGGGTTGGGCTTTGGAGGCAGGAAAATTAAGCCTTAAAATGGATTGTTTGTTGTGATAGATAGTGAGAACCCCCCGCTCCATCTTTCCCTCCTCCTCGCTTCTAACAGGGGTCATTTCTTGGGAAAGGTCTTGCAGGAAAGTGTGCTTTAGGGGGCACACAAAGGACAGAAATTGCTTTCCAGAGGCCCTCTGAGCTCCTCAAGCTGCATCCCCTCTTTTTTTCTCTCCTATTCCTGTCTTCTCAAAAGATGAAAGTGAAAGGATTAAATGTGGGCTTCATTTCTCCCCCTATTCATCAGAGCATGAAATTTTCTGATTATGGAGTGTGGGGGGCTTGAATCCCAGGTACAGTCAAAAATGATTAATGCCACTTGTCTGCCAGCCTAATTAGACTTGGTAATGAATGTGTGTGTTCGCCTGCTGATCCTGCAGTGTTATTAGGTGGAAGTGAATTGACATCTCCCCTCAGCACTGAGGTTCGGGCTGGGATTTTCTCTCCCCTCTCCGAATTTACTGGTGAGCCAGCTTGTGCCAAGCCTGGCTGCTAGGTGATGGAGAAGAGACAGGACTGAGGCTGGCTGGGGGAATAAATTCATCCCATCAAGAAGCCATTCTTCTGTGGAGTGTGCACAGGTCAGACTGGTGGCCTGGCCCAGCCCAGGTCTCAGAAGGACCCAAAAGAATTCTTTGCATGTCAATGGTGCCTTTGCTTGGAAGAGCCCAGGCATTTTTCCTGCTTGCTGCTGCAGTCACACTCAGAATAGCTTTGTGAGCTCAGACAGCTCCCGGATGCATCAGCTGAGATCCCTTCTGTCTAGGACTGGCCTGTCCATCTTGCTAGGGGCAGCAGAAAGTTTGGGACCTCTCAAGAAGGGTGCATTCTGACAGGCCCTCAAGGCTCTGGGGCCGTCTCAGGGCCTCAAGCCACTTTGCCTTGGGCTCCCTGCCCAGCATCTCATTGTTGGAGGTGGCCACCTGGTGTGGCACAACCATTGGTGAGCGCCCACTCCTGCACTCCAGTTGTTTTTCCCATGGGCGTGTCTGGTTCCTCACACCATCGCTCCTCAGTTTCCCCGAGGAGTGCAGCTGCTTTCCACTCTTGTGCTGCCCAGGGCGTTGTTAAGGCAGAGGAGGAACCTATAAACACATCTCTGGCCTCACCAGAGGCCCTTCCTGTTTGCATTCCTGGGATGGCAGGGTGAGTACTCTCGGGTGGCTGACTCTTTGTGGATGTGCAAAGCATGTGAACGCCCCAGGCTCAGCCATTCTTCTGCAGTGCTCCAGTCAGCACCACTCTGGAGAGTTGCCCTCCCCTCCCCACCTTGCAGATCCAGACCCGCTGCTTCGCTGCTGCTTCGGGTGCTCAGGCTTGGCCTCTGCTTGCTTGGGTCGCCTACCCCTCCTCCGGGGCTCTGTTTTGGCCCTCCCCTGGCTGGCCAGGAAGTGCTGGCTGCAGTTGATGCTGGTGAGATGGTTTTGCATTTAGTCACTTTCAGCATTTTGTCCAAGAGTTTTGGCAAGCTTTTCTCCACATGTTTCCGGTTGGGAGGGGAGCGGAGCCAGATTTGGGGCTTTGGGGAAAGAGCAAGGAGACTGAGGTGATGTCAGGTGGAGCAGACAGCTCAGCTCCCAGGAGGTGCTGGTCGAATGGAATAAAATCGGTGGTGGGGAATCAGCGTGGGTGCGCGCCCCAAGGTCAAGTCTGTCCCACCTCCAAGCTGCGAGGTGATACTGAGGTTCCCTCAGAAGCACTCACACACTATGCCGAGGAGACATGGAAGCACTTGGTGGACCCCAAGGCCTCTTCATGGTGTGGTCATTGGCTGTGGTGGTCCACAAGTCCACAGTGTATCGGTTCTAGCCTTCTTATGCTTCCTGGAATAGAACCGGTTTGTGAAAGAGGCACCCATAGGGACACCTGTGAGGCTTAGGTCCTTTCTCTGCCTTTTAGGAGGGAAGGAGGAAGTGTGGTAGGAGCCTTGTACTGTGTGCCTGGCCTCCAGGGAGAAGAATTCATCTCAGCTGAGGGGTCTGGTGACCCTGGAGCTGAAGCAGATCCCAGTTTTTCTGTAGGATTTTCCTACCTATGCCAACTGCCCTGACTCCATTTGAGGACAGCACAGGGGAGGCAAAAGATGGCCTCGTGCAGCAGGTTTATGAGAGGGGAGTGGTCACATCCAGTCTCTTCATTGCTGTGTGTCCCTAGGAGGTGGGTGGGTGGCCAGGTGTGACACTTGCCTGTGACAGGAGGAACATGTGACAGGGCAAATGTTCCCTCTTCAGTGAGGATCCCTAGGCTCCCTTCTGTCCCCTCCCTATCTCCTGAGCAATCGAGGTCCAGGCTGGGCAGTGGTGCCCACACGTCTGCAGTGGCCATTGGCTGGGGATGCTGAAAAGTGATAATGGGACCTTGAAAAGATCAGACTACAGGTACTGAAAGTCACACCTAAAAGGAGTGATGTTATTTGTAGTTAAAAAAAAAAAATCCTTTCATATTTTGTTCCTGCTGGGTTTCAGAGTTGGGAAAGGATTATCGTGGAGTTTGCTGAAGATACAAATTGGTGTTCTGTGAATGCTAAAGTGGGTAAGAGCAACTTTGAGTGGGCAAGAAACGGAGGAGCAGAGAGAACTTTCACTGCGCCTGGCTGCACCTAAAGCACCTTCCTGTGCCCTGTCTCTGCAAGCCCAGCAGTCCCTGTGTGGGGTAAGGAGAGGTGGCTTCACTGTGCCCAGCTCATAGAGGGGGCACGCCTTCAGGGAAGTCGAGTGACTTCTCAGAGACGGCTCAGATCATTGGTCTCAAATCAGCACGAGCATCCAATCTAGAATTTTGCCTTATGAGCTGACATTGTTGGTCACACAAGCTTACTGAGTTTCCCTGTTCATCTGCCTCCCTCCTTCCTGGGAGAAAGGTCCAATAATAATAACAATAATAACACAGAAAACAAGGAGGTTGAGCCAAGGGGTGGGTGAGCCTGGATGACAGCGCTGGCTGTACTCGGCGTGTTCTCAGCATCCAGCTCCTAAGTTGGTCTCCAGATGTGCAAACCATGAGATTTTTAAGCAAGGGTGAGCTTTTTCTCCGTTCCCCTTCCCGACTCCTGGCGGCCCATGGGTGCAGGGTGAGGCAGGGGGCGGGTGTGGAGATGCAGGTCGTTCCCTCTGTGTTCCTCACTTCCTTCCTGCCATGACTCCCAAGTAATGCTCACAGACTGGACCCCAGAGGGGACAGCTGGGGTGAAGCCGGGTTGGACAGGTATTGGAAGGCACATTAGGGCCTGCGCCTGGGGCCTCAGTTCCCAGACTGTGCCGTGGCCCATGGGAAACAGTAAATCTGGGTCCCCATCACCCACTTCCCTTAGGTGTTTGAGGGAGGCTGCTGTTTTCATCCAAGTTGAATGGAAGCTGGAGATTCAGTGGTTTCTGCTGAAACAATTATATTCTTTCTGCAGTGAGGAAAGTCTTAAAAATTCAAAAAACCTCAGCAATGCCTTGCTGTTTAAATGGGACAGTGGATTCCAGCTGTAACTTGAGAGTTTTGAGAGGAGGGACTGCAGATGCTCTCAGTGAATGTCTGTTCTGGGGCAGAGCGTTTTTATAAAGCAACCTAGAGGACACTGTATACAAATGTGGTGTTTCCAGTGAGAATGTACTGTGCCCCAGCCCTCGAGGTGGTAAGGGCTGTCACTTCAAATTCCGTTAGCTGAACCCAAGGTTCCCATTAACTTGGAGGTCGTGGGGTCAGCGCTTGAACGAAGGGGCCGTGAGAGGTTTTGGCCGACATGCCCTGCCACCAGGGAGGTGGTGCCTTTCCCTGACCATCCCTAGTCAACATGCATCTAGTTTCTAAGGGACTAGCAATGGGGATTCTACAGCCTCCCAAAGCCCCAGCCCCAGTCCCATCCAGTTCTTTTCTGGTGCCTTTCCCGAAAGCTTAGCTGCTAAAAATCAGCTCTGTGGAGCAGCTCCATAGCTCAGTGGCAGCCTACATGAGACCTTGGGTTTGAGCCCCAGCACTCCAAAAATAAATTCACAAACAAATAAGATAAAGAACAGCTCAGTGTGGGAGAGAAAAGAGAAACAAGGTCAGTTTATCCTTAAGCCCCAATGAGGCATTTGGGAGGGGTTCCCCTCATTGCTCATATTTGAAAGTTCCCCCAGCACGTGTCCCCGCCCCGCTGGAGTTGCACTGGGAATGCCAGCCCTGCCCGTGCCCAGCCGGGCAGGAGTTCCTGGACCCTCTGGGCCATCTCAGGTGCCAAGGTCAGAGTGGTGTTGAGGCAGGGACCTTGTCTCCCAGCCTCGCTTGATGGTCTCAAGTGTCATTTTAGGACCTGGGCTCACTTAGGAGCCTCTTCTAGTACAGCAGACGCCCAGTGAACAAAAGCACCCTATCTGCAAAGATTAAAGGCATCCCCTCCTCCCCAGAAAGCATCAGGAAGAATCAGGGTTAGGGTCTGAAGAAGGGTGGCATGCGGGAGAGTTTCCATGTTAAATAAATGAGTTGTAAACAGTGTGCCCTGATGCTACTGGACCTGCTGCTGAGGCCTCTGCAGGACGGGGTGATCCAGACAGGGCCTCCGGGCCAAATGCCGTGGAGGAGGGTGGGCGATGGCGCCTCCTGGGAGGACTGGAGTCAGCACGGTATGTAGGCCCAAGGACAGGGCCTCTGGGGGGACTCCTGCCGCACTCCCTTTGGCCTCAGGGGAAGTGAGAGCACACAGGAGTTGAGCCCAGGTGGGTGGTTGCAGGGGGAACGTGTAGCTTATGCCTGAACTCGAGAGTGCCCGGGCCTGCGCCAGAGGACCACAGCGCAGATGTTTACGTCCTCTGCCTCCAGGGATTCCATAGATCTGCAGTTCAGGCCCTCCACGGTTCACTTACTATACCTAAAGGACGAGTGTCCATCCTTTGCTGGCCACTGGCAGGTGAGGCCAGGGTCTCTGGGCAGCCTGGGAGTGGGCGTCCCTCTCCCATGGCCTTCCTGGTGCCAGTGCTCTGCCTTGGCCGCAGCAACAGGGCTTCCAGGAACTTGGCTGTTTCTGGGTTAGAGGGAGGGGACACCATTTTAGGGCAAGAGAGCAACACTTCCCTGCTTTCTGTGAGAGACGGTTGTTTCCCTCTTCTGTCTCCCCTCCTGCAGCCCTCAGGTCACTTCCTGTGCCCTTCCCCGCCTTTCTGCCCAGGTGTCCGTTCTTAGATAAAGGGTCTCACCTTCCCAAAGCCACAAGGCTTCCTATGGACGCTCCCCCCTCAGCTCAGCAGGAGGAATAATTAGCCCCAGGTCGTCCCCAAGGAGCCTACACAGCTGGTAAAGCATTATTAACCCACCACCCCCAAAGCAATCCATTAACAAGCTCCTTGGCTGGGCACATGGTGTGAGGTAAGCAATCACTCCTGTCGTCTGTTCAAACTTTGGAGACATTGATTTTTCAGACTCCCGGGCATGACTGAGAAATGAGGCTCAGGGAGCTCTCTCCTGCAGCCTGCTTGGTGGGGGCATTTTTATCTTATCAAGCTAAAAGCCCCAAGAATAGAAAGCTTTCCATTGGGGGAGGCGGAGGAGAAAGGACCGCAGCTGTAAAGGACGCGGCATTGGTCGGTGTGTGCGGCTGCTGGAGCCCATGGTCCTGGGGACCTATCTGGGTCGCATTAGGTCTGGATCCCTCCTGAGGCCAACCATCCCCCCACTTGGCACCCGGCCCTGACACCAGGACTAGAGAAGAGCTATTGATCTTCAGGTAGGATGACCGAGGGCCAGGATGAGGAGGTAGTGGCTGCCTGCTTCGGGCAGCTCACTGCCCGTCTGCAGTGGCTCTTCCGCAGGTTCCTGAAGACTCGCCCACTGTCAGCCAAGCTCCAAGCCCTGCGGAGGTTCTACATCGAGGTCCGGCAGGCTCTTGGTAGGTCCAAGCTGCTCCAGCTAGGTAGGGGTGCTCAACAGGGGGCTTGGGTCCTAGGCTTCTGCCCCATAGCGTTTCTCACGAGAAGGGAGTGCAGGTTCATCAGTGCTCCCCATCATTGCCTGGTCCTTCTGAGTCCTTGGTACCTTGCTTGAAGGACATGGTCAGCCTGGTTCAGTGCCTTTGTCTTAGCTGTGGATTTTAACAATTTTCTAGGCTGAGAATTAGGACTAAGAGGTCATGGTAACCAGGGTCCCTGAGCTGGTAGAACGTGGATGCCTTGGGTGGCCACTGTTTTCCATTCTGCCCACCCTGTGCCCCAGTGGGGCATCAGGCCCACCAAGCTGCCATGTCAGCCCGCTGAGGACACTGTGCAGGGGCATTTCCAGGCAGAGCTTTCCAATCTGCATGGTTAGGAGGTTTGCACTTAGAATGCAAGCCTGGAGGCCACTGGGTAAACACAGCGGGACTGGAGTCCCAGGCAGCAACTGGGCACTTATTTCCTCTCCTAAGTACTAATCAGAGTGAGAAGGTTTGCCTGGGGAAGGATAATGGGACAGTATCTGCAGTGAGCAGAGGAGGAGCGGGCCGGGTTATCACCGTCTCTGTGATCATCCTACTCCTCCTTCCCAGTGCCAACAGAGGCCCTTGCAGTGCTAGCGCCAGGACTGGGATCCTGGACCCCCACCTCCCAGCCTGGGCTTCCTTCTGCTGTATAGTTCCATCTCCAGCATCCTATATGTTTGTAGCACTGTCTGCCAAAGACCAAAAGCATATATGTTTCTTTTTAATATCATTCATTTCCTCCAGATCGCTGGAGGGTGAGAATGGCAGAGGGATTGTTTCATTCCACAGATAAGGTGGCTCAGAGAAGGAAGGCCTTTTGTCAGTGGTCATTGCCGCCTGGCCACCCCTGTGACCCTTTGCCATTGGATCCTGCTCATCATACTGACTTTAACTGCTTCTCTATTGTGGTTTGAAATCTCTGGAGAGCATAAGCCAGCTTCACTGTTCCCGACCCATTTGTCTCCACACTATATGAAACACCAGCTCAGGGCCAAGTGTTTCGAAGAAGAGTTTAAGAAAAAAAAGGACCTTCACAACAAAAGATTGGATGTTCCTGATGAAGGCTTAACTCTGGAGAAATGGGGATTTTATTTCAACTAGGCCTAATCCCCATTGGAAGACAAATACTCCTTAGCCAGCCTGGAATAGTCCCTTCCCACCCATAGCCCGATGCGTACTGCGCTCTTCACTAAGAAGGGAACTGCTTATTCAGTTGCTCAACTGAAACGCTTACTAGTGCATTTGTGTTCATCCTATCTTGCTCTAAGAATTATTCAACAGGCCATTTCCTTGCTTCTTCACTACTGAGCCCAGTGAGTTATAGATTTAATAAAGTCAATCAAGCCTGGAGTGGCTGCATCCAGCTCAGGTGCAGCCGACACGTGCTGGTTTAACTCGTGTTAATGCTTGGACTTAACTCATGCAAGAGGAGGACAGAGGAGCTCCAGGATGGGAGCAGCAGGCTTCAGGAACGCCTCTAGCCCTCGCAGGACTCCTGCTGGAATGTGGCATTTAAGGAAGTTGTGGACCCTGGAGCTACTACTTCCTCCCTGCTGTGCCTTCCTCATAGAGACTGACCTCCCTGAGCTTAGGTTTCTTTGGAGTATAAAAAAGGGCAGAAAATCCCAATTTCACACTGGTGCTGGGAAGATTAAATGTGACATCAGGTGTAATCAGTTGACACCATGAAAGGCATCTGGTGAGTCCCTGCTCCTAGGGAGACTTTAATGACCCCTAGTAGGCCTGGGGACAAGTCTCCAGCCCACCGCCTGCTCTTCCTTAGCAGCTGAGCCAGAGTAGTCTCTGCCCACACCTCTCACGAAAATGTAGGATTTGAAGGTTGCCCAGGTAAAAGTGGATGAGGGATGTGATACTCTTAAACACATTCTCTGAGAAAATTCCTGTCATTGAGTTTGCCACACCACACAACAGGCAAAGCTAGATCAGCCCACTGGGCATCATTAGGAGCTAAGGAAGCGTGTCACCAAAATGCAAGCTGTAGATCGTTTTAAAAGACTGCTGGGGGTGAGGGACTAACTGGCCTGAGTCTCCCCAGAAGTCTGCAATGGTCCTGGCCACAGCAATGTAGTCTCTGCAGAGAGGGCCGGCCCCAGGCACCAGCTGTTTACTTTTCTGCTCACTGCAAAACATCTGCTCCACCTGGTTGGCAGTCTGAACTCTGGGTGGTTGCGAGGGACATCAAAGTAGGTGTGGAAAAACCAGTTGGATGCAGCAGCCCGATTGTCCCAGAAGGAACTAAGCCTTCCTGCTCCTGGCCACCCTTGACTTCCTGGCACTTGGACCAGGCACACCTGGGTGTGCACCCGTCTGTCTATCTGTGCCAGTCCCACCTGCCATCCTGCAGTCTGTGTGTGCCTGTGAGACACTACCAGACACATGCTTCAGGCTGCCAAGAGGCCACGCTGTCCTTTGCCCTTCTCAGAGATGGTATCTGTTTTAAAAAAAAAAAAGCAAAGCCCTGGGGCCCCACAACCTCCTCTTTCCATGCATGCCCCTTATCCCTGGAGCCCATGTCCTTCTCCCAAGCCACTCACACATCTCCTTCTATCTCTCAGGGGCCCAGGGATGAGTGGAGAGGACCCAGAGCCCAGGGGTGGGGACTCCAGCTGCTTTGTGTCTCTTACACCCAGAGCCCAGTGACACATGCCGGGGGCAGCAGAGGCGGAGCAGGTGCCTGTCCACTCGGCACTGGCTTTGGATGTCACAGACTTGTCACTCTTCGTTACATTCCATAAACCTATCTGTCTACTCTGGCTTAAAACAGTATTCTGTATCTTAAAGTGTTCTTTTCTTTTCTTGTGACAATCAGAGCAGGAAATGTCTGTACTGAACTCTTTCTGTGTGTGGATGAAACTCTTGCATGTGTCTTCCTGTTACACCAGCTCTTTGGCAGTAGCTGGCTATCCTCTGTAGCAGGTGTGGATGAGGCTAGGCCCCCAGCAAGTGCACCCATGCTTGCACAAAGGAGAAGCTGGATAGCAGCGAGGTAGATGTGGAGAGACAGGAGCTGCAGTTGTGCAGAAAGGTCTACTGCTCCATGAGTCCAGGTGTCCGGTGAGCACACACTCTGTAACAGCCTTTTCCCAAAGTATGCTTTTGAAGCAGCCCTCTAGGCGCAGCTGGGCCTCCTTGAATGTGCCCTCTGGGGACCCAGATGGAGAATCCGCACATCCCCTGTGGCTGAAGAATGAGGTTCATCGGCTTGCTTGCCATGGCCTCCCACCTCACACCATTAACTGACATTTCCCCCCAAATCCATTGCTTCAGCCTGGTGGGGAGTCTCAGGAACACCCCACAATAGAGAGGGCTGCACACTGCCTCCCTCACTTTGCTCCACACAGTTTCCAGGGGTACAAGCACGAGGCTATAGTGTCACCATCCGAAACACCAATCAGATAGGGGTGGGACTCTCTAAGGTACATGCTGTACCACTAGGAAATACATTGCATTTAAAAATATAAATATCTTTCACAATATCTATTGTACTTTTTGAGTTTTATTTACTTTTTCAGGTTTTTACACTCAGGAGACAACACGATGTTTACACATGCAGGTCTGATTTATTTTATTTATGAGTATGGTCTCTAGTTGCATCCATTTTCCTATAAAAGCCTCAAGTTTTTCTTTTTTTATATCTGAGTAATATTCCATTGTATAAAAATACCACATCTTTTTTATCTATTCCTCAGTTGATGGGCATTTGGGTTATTTCCAAGATTTAGTTATGATAAAGCTGCTATAAACATTGGTACACATATATTGCTGTGGTATGATGTTTTCAATTGTTCTGGAAAAATACCCAGAAAGGGAATAGCTGGGTTGAATGGGAGCTCTAATCCTAGTTTTCTGAGGAATTGCCACACTGATTTTCTCAGTGGTTGCACCAGTCTACACTCCCACCAACAATGGAGAAGGGTTCCTTTTTCCCCGCATCCCTGCCAGCATTTGTTACTGATTTCTTGATAATAGCCATACATTCTGGAGTGAGATGGAATTTCAACATTGTTTCAGTTTGTATCTCTCGAATGACCAGTGATGTTGAACATTTTTTCATATATTTATTTGCTGTTTGTATTTCTGTATCTGAGGGCTGGGGATATAGCTCAGTTGAATAAGCGCTTGCCTGGCAAGTGCAAGGTCCTGAGTTCGATCCCCGGTACCACAAAAAAAAAAAAATGCCATGAGTATTTCTGTATCTGAGAAATCTTTTTTCATTTTAGATGCCTATTTTTGGATTGTGTCTTTAAATTTGGGGGTCTGGTTTTTTGAGTTCTTTATATATTCTAGATATTAGTCATTTGTTTGAGCAACAGCTGGCAAAATTCTTTTCCCCACACAATGGGTTGTCTCTTCACTTTGTTAATGGTTTCTTTTGTAGTGAAAAAGGTTTTTAATAAGATGAGATCCCAGTTGTTGATTCTTTGTGATAGTTCCTGTGTGATCAGGGTTTTGTTCATAAAGCCTTTGCCCACACCAGTGTCTTTAAGAGTTCTACCTGTTCTATCTTCCAACAGATTTAGTGTTTCTATTCTATTATTTAGATCTTTGGTCCATTTCAAATTTAGTTTAGTGCATGGTGAAAGATAAGGGTCTGGTTTTAATCTTTGGCATGTGCAGAGCCAGTTTTTGCAGCACCATTTACTAATGAGGCAATCATTCTTTCAATGAATGTGTTTGGCTCTTTGTCACAGATAGATGGCTGAGTATGTTGGGAGTTTTTTCTGCATCTTCTCATCTGTTCCATTGACCCTTGGATCTAGATATTTTTCTTCTTGCCAGTACCATGCTGTTTTGTTTTGTTTTTTAATCTTTTTGAGACAGGATCTTGCTATGCAGTTCAGGCTGGCCATGAGCTCACTTTATAGCCCAGGCCAGCCTTGAACTCTCAATAATTCTCCTTCTTCAGCCTCCTGAGTGCTGGGATTACAGGCATGTGCTACCATGCCCAGGTGTCCGTGCTGTTTTTATCATAATAGCTTTGTAGTATAGTTTGAAGTCAAGGATTATGATGCCCCCTGCCTTGCCTTTGTTGCCCAGAATTACTCTCGCTATTCTAGGTCTCTTCTGTTTCCAAATGAATTTTAGGATTGTTTTCTCTAATTCTGTGAGATATGGTATGTGTATTTTGATGGGCACTGTATTAAATCTGTGTAACAATTGTGGAAGTATAACAATTTTCACTATACTGGTTCTTCCTACCCAAGAACAAAAGATATCTTCCCATTTTTGGATATCCTTTTTGATCTCCTTTTTCAGAGTACTTTAGTTTTCAGTTTAAAGGTCTTTTACTTCCTTTGCTAGACATATTCCTAGGTATTTCGTTTTTCTGGATGCTATTGTGAAAAGTATTGTTTCCCTAATTTCTCTCTCAGAGAGTTTATTATTTGTGTATAAGAATGCTATTGATTTTTGAGTGTTGACTTTGTATCCAGCTATGCTACTGTATTTGGTTATTAAACCTAGAAGTTTCTTGGTAGAGGTTTTGGAGTCATCTATACAGAATATGATGTCATCTGGAAACAATGACAATTTAACTTCTTAATTTCCTATCTTTATTTCTTTTATTTCTTTCTCTTGTCTAGTTGCTCTGGCTGATGTGTCCAGAACTGTATTTAATAAGAATGGTGACAGTTGACATCCTAGTTTTATTCCTGATTTTGGAGTGAAAGCTTTCGGGTTTTGTCCATTTAGTATTATGTCAACAGTTGGTTTGTCACAGATGCCTTTTATCAGGTTGAGATAAAGACCATCTATTCTGTCAGTTTGTTGTTATGAATGGTGTTGGGCTTTGTAAAACACCTTTTCTGCATCTATTGAGATGACACTGTGGGTTTTATCCTTAGCTCTTTTGCATCCCTGGATTGAACCCTACTTGGTCATGGTATGTACTCTCTTTGACAATGTGCTGCATTCTGTCTTCCATCATTTTATTGAGGAGTTTTGTTTCTATGATCGTTAGGGAGATTGGCCTGTAGTTCTCTTTTTTGGTTAGCTTCGTTTCTGGTTTTTGTATCAGGGTAATGCTTGCTTCCAGGAATGAATTTGGGAATATTTCTTCCATTTCAATTTCTTTAAAGAGTTTGAGAAGTATCAGCATTAGGTCTTCTCTAAATTTCTTGTAGATTTCAGCAATGAATCGATCAGGGCCTGGACATTTATTTATATCTTCAGTTTTCTTGATTAGATCAGTTTACGTAGAATTTTTATATTTTCTTGATTCAGCTTCGGTAATTAACATGTGTATATGTATATAGGAATCTGTTCATTTTTCTGTCTTCCATCTTATTAGAATGCAGGTTTTTGAAGTAGGTATTGATCTTCTGGAATTCTGCAGGATCTGTTGTGATCTCACCCTTTCCATTCCTAATTGGGTGAATTTGAGTCTTTTCTTTCTGATTTTGAAAAGGTTGGCTAAGGGTCTGTCACTTTCATTTAATCTTTCCAAGGACCAACTCTTCAATTCACTGATTCTTTGTAATGTTTTCTCAGTCTTCATTGCACTAATTTCTGCTCTGATGTTCATAATTTCTTCCCTTGTATGAGCTATGGGCTTGACTTTCTCTTCTTTTTGTACAAGCTTGAGGTTAACATTAAGCTCTTTATTTGCGCTCACTCTGTTTTCCCGGTGTGGCTTTTCACTGCCATACATTTCCTTCACAGGACTGCTTTTATTGTGTCTCATAAGTTCCAGTATGTTGTATTGGCATTATTGTTTAATTGTAGAAATTTTCTCGTTCTTCTTTAATTTCATCTGTAATATATTGGTTGTTCGGGAGGGTGCTATTTGATTTCCATATGTTTATGAAGTTTTTGTGGGGGTTTTTTGCCACTGATTTCCAATTTCATCGTGCTATGGTCTAATATAATATGCATGTGAGAATTTCAATTCCTCTACATTTACTTCAGCATGTTCTATGAGCTAATATGTGGTCTGTTTTGGAGACTATCCTATGTGCAGCTGATAAGAATGGGTATTCTGATGTTGTGGGGTTGAACACTTATTAGACATCTAAGTCCATTTGTTTAAAAGTTTGGTTCAGTTCTGATATTTCTTTTTTTGATTTTTTTTTGCTTGGTTAATTGGTCCTTTCTGTGACCGTGAGGTATTGAGGTCCCCCATTGCAATTGCATTAGTGCTTATTTGATTTTTCATGTCCATTAATATTTGTTTTATATAGTTGGGTGTGATGATATTTGGTGCATATATATTTATGATTGTTGTCTCTTCCTCTTGGGTGGTCCCTTTATTAGGATTTAGTGACCTTCTTTGTCTCTCTTAATCAGTTTTAGCTTGAAATCCACTTTGTCCACAAACAAACTAACTCTCCTTGCTTTTCTCCAGGTTCCTATCACATGGAATATTGTTTTCCATCCTTTGACGTTCAGTCTATGAGTTTCTTTTTTAATTACATGTTTACATGTATTGCAAGAACATATTATTAGCTCTTCCTTCTTGATCCATTCTACCAGTCTGTTTCTTTTGATTGGTGAACTGAGACCATTAACATTAATGGTTATAACTGATATATATATTGACTTATTCTTGTCATTTTATTTTCCTGTTGTTGGCTCCCTCCCCCATTTCTGTTTAATTGTTTGACTTATCCAGTGGATTAATTCTGTTGAAGTTTATGGTGCTATAGTCCTTATTATGTCTTTCTAGAATGTCTTTCAGAATATTTTGGAGTGCTGGTTTTGTGGTAATAAGCTTTGGGTGTTCTTTGTCATGGAAGTATCTTATATTTCCATCATTTTTTTCCTTTTGTTTCTTTTTTTGTGTTTTTGAGACAGGGTCTCACTATATAGTTCAGGCTGGCCTTGAGCTCACTTTTTAGCCCAGGCTGGTCTTGAACTTGCAGTGACTCTCCTGCCTCAGCCTCCTGAATGCTGGGATTATAGGCTTACACCACCACACCCAGCTTATATTTCCATCAATTTTAAAAGATAATTTTGTAGGATACATCAATCTGGCTTGGAGGTTGTTTTCTTTTAGGGCTTGAAATACTTCAAACTCTCCTTAACTTGAAGGTTTGTGTTGAGAAGTGTGCTGTGCTTCTGATGGGCTTTCTTTTATAGGTGATTTGTTTCTTTTCTATAATAGCTTTTAATATTCTGTTCTTGTGTTAAATTTCTGGAATTTTGACTATTATATGCCTAGGTGTAGATTTTTTAAATTATGGCTAATTGGTGTTCTGTATGCCTTACCTACTGTATGTCAAATTCTTTTTTCCATGCTTGAGATGTCTTCTGTCATTATTTCTGTGAACAAGTTTTCATGTTGCTGGCACTATCTCCTGCTTTTTCATTGCATCTGGTCAGTGTTGTGTTATTCTTTTTTGCATCATCTAGCAGCTGTTCGATTGACTTTTTTGGTCCCTGGCTATTACTAAGAAATCTTTCCTTTTATGGTTGCTAACCACAATCCTGTCTTCTACATCTGAGAGTCTGTCCTCACTTTGGCCCACTCTGCTGCGTATACTTTCAACGTAATTTTAATTTCCTGGATACCTGTTTAAATTTGTTCCATGGATTCCATTCCTTTCTTACGTTGGGAGTTCATGATTTCCATCCTTTCCCTAAGCTCCCCTATTTTTTTCCTGTATCTTCTCTGGAGTCACAAACCATGTCTTTCATTATGGTCACCGTTTCTGTCGTTATCTGAAAAATTACTCCTGATTTGGCTTTTTCTATAGCCTCATTCACCTGCTTTGTTATTCTGCTGTTACCATGTCAGAGAGTCCAGCGGGGTGATTTTGAAATTGTTCCACCTCATTGCCCTCTTGGTTTGCCTTTGGTGAGCTGGAAGTCTGGAGTTGCATCTTGCTAAAGTGTCTTCTCATTTTCTAATTTTTTAAAGTTTAATTCTTGGCTTGATGTTTATAAATTGTTTAGGACAAGTAGCTTTATTGCTAGTACTTAGAACCCTTAGGAAATGACTATTTCTCAGAGATGACTACTTCTCAAATGACTACTTCTCAGAAATATCTTCCAGGTAAAGCTGGCTTTTGAGTTCCAAGTTTGTTGCAAGATCCTACATCTTCACTTTATTGGGGATGACAAGTTGCTGCCTCTGTGGCCTAGCTCCTGGTTCTTTGGCATTGGCCAACAGTATGGCTTATGACCCTTAGGCAATCTCAGTCTTAGCATGCCAAGAAGAACAACTGATTAGTGCAATTATGTCACTGTGGCTAAAGTAGTACAATCAGGAACAACAATAACATCAAACACAGCCTAGAAAATGACAAGCTGTGGTAATTATTAACGTGCTACCTTTAGCTATATAAACTATATTTGCAGTTGTATAACAAAATCTAAAACAAACCAGAAAAGTACATACAGTAAATATGCCCTCGATATAACGATTTCACCCTCAGGGGAGAAAACTTAAAAGGGGCTTGGGGGAAAAATAGATAAATAGAAGAACAGATTAGAAGCAAAGCTGGAGGACAAAGGAAGATTGCATGAACTGTGGGGAACTGGTGGAAAAGATAGGAGGAAAAGAGAGAAGGAACAAATAAAAACCAGAACAGAACAACAAAACTAGAAACAATGTTCATACTAATATAAAACAAGAAGAGCCAGTCAAGAAAAAAAGAAGAAAGGAAAAAAAAAGGCCACTTCAGGGCATGTTTCTGCTGTCACTGGTAGAAAGAATGGGAAGCAGAGCCCGATGTATGTTAATTAATCCTGCAAACCAGCCGTAGATTTATGGTGGAGCAGTGGACAATCCCAGCAAGCCTGTATCTTTAGTTCCACTGAAATTCAGGCTACTTTCTGGCTGTGAGGCTGGAATCTGATTTGTCCAACCTGGAACACTGCCTGTGTCTCCTGCCAGCTGGAACTTGCCAGGCTCAGCTCCCTGACCTGCCCACGGGAACTTGGTTGCACCTCACCCTAATACTGGGATCCACCAGATGAAGCCGGCCCAAAGCTGCTGTGAGTTCCAAGTTCCCTTAGCCCCTCTCCAAGATGGCTACTGACCCATTGCCCTCTCCTGAGGGACATCTGAACCTGAATAACTTACCAGCCACTGCAGCCTGCTGAGTCCACTGCTCTGTTTCCTTGTGTGTTCTCAGTGGAGGTCTCTGGGTTCATCAGTAGTCACCACACCTTTGCAGGTTGGAGCCACCCCTCCCACACAGTGAGTTAGGGCTCAAAGAGAAGGTGACACTTCCCTCCTCCTTCTGCACTGAAGTCTCTCTCTTCACTCTCCCCGTGGACTTCAGTTCTTGCTGGTTCCCACACTCACACTTCCCTCCTTCTTTTCCTCATGTTGCTATGTTCTAGCCTCTGGACACCAAACCTCACAGAGGCTGTTTCTCTGCTGTGCACTACTCTACCATCTTCCTGGAAGTCTGGAAAATTTTCAAAATTAAGAACAGTGTAGTTGTTGTAAGTGGACCGAATCCATTTAAAAAAGCTAATCGATCTAAAAGAGTTAATTTAATTTAATGTAACTTAATTTTTGGTGCTAGGATTGATGTCAGGATACCCTACCACTGAGCTATACTCCCAGCTCTAAAAGTGGAGCTAATTTTAGATAATGGTGCCCATTAAATCTAGGTGAATGTTATTAGTGTTGGAAGCATTAAAAATATTGGGAGCCATCATTGTGGCTCAGGGATACAGTACTCTACTGGCACATGAGTTCCTGGCTTCGTGTCCCAGCACTGATGAGTGGGTAGAAAACTCAGGTAAGGCCAAAGGGATGGGAAGAGATATCTAGCACAGTTCCAGCAGGGAGTCAGTTAATACTGTCTGAGGCATCAATTGCTAAAAGTGATTCAACCCCATAAAATTTGTTTATAGTTTCACATATAGGTATCTACACAACGGGGCAGGTGGGACATGCATCAGGGAACAGCACCCTCCAAGGGCAAAGTGACACCAAACTGGTCATATGGACTAGGTGCCCTGTGGTCAGACCCTGGCCCCTAAGTCAGGGCACATGGTGGGTACCATCCGCCCCTCCCCCCACTCCCTGCATCCTTTGTCTGAACTTGCTGCGAACCCTCCTGCCCTCCCTCCCTGCCCCACCCCTCCGAGACACCCCCTCGGCACACCCAGCTTGGCCTGGCCAGAGCCACCTTCCTTCCGCAGGGTTCTCAGCTTCCGGGTGTATGGCCCCGCTGGGGTTGGATGATTAATGCGCTGCGAGAGGCACACCCACCCACACCTGGCATGTGGGGCGGGACTATGCCTCCGCAGGCCCGCTTGGGCCCCTAACTTCTCCCAGGCTGGCTGGGTAAGTCTGGGAATAGGGCACAAGGAACACGTCCAGCTGCCTGGGAATGTGACATCCAGCAAGCGAGGCTTAGGGAATTAGTAGCTACTGTGCACGGCGGAAGTTTTGATAGCTGCTTTAGAACATTTTGAGTCAACAGCCAAGCAGATCTATGCCTTTTTTATTTTTATTTTTTAGTATAAAAAAGTCCCTTAAGAGTGTACTTGTCAGCTCTACTTAACCCTGCCAAATACAAAGCAGATAGGGTTTTGGGGACAGTGGGGACCAGGACCTTGGAGTAGTCTTTGAATCACTTCCTGCACCCTTGATTTGCCCAGGCTCCACAGTGTTAACCTACCTCCCCAGCCTGCCTTGGAGGACCTGACTCCCAGAGGCCACCCACCTCAACATGGGACCTGAAGATTGGATCCCAAACTGACCATATTCCAATGCATCCTCTCTTGACTCCTCCCATGGAGACAGTGGCCCCTGTGCAGCCAGCTGGCCACCTTGCTGTCCACAGGAGATGATTTCTGGGTCCCCTTCTTACCATGGCATTGACTTTTCTGTTGGCCCCCTGGCTTGCTCTCTGGCATGTTCTCCCCCACCCATCCCCATGTTAGAGCTGGAATTGGGGTTGTGTAGTGGGAAGGGACAGTTGTGCGTCTCCAGACTCTCTGGCAAGTGTACTCAGCGGTGGTCTATCTTCTGGAACAAGTAACTACAGTAAACGGTCTTCGGAGGGCTGGGGCTCAGCTTCTTCCCTAGAAACATTAAAGTGCAGGTGTCCTGCGTGGCTGTCCAGGCCTGGAGGGTAGAGTTTCCATTCCCGCACTATGGGTTGCACTAGTTTCGCCAGGGGTATGGAAAACGTATAGAGACTGTGTTGACTTTGGCAGTGCCAACAGCCCTAAGGCTTGGCATAACACTCTCCACCTCCCCACTCTCCAGCATGCTGTACTGTCCCACACTCCTGTCCCGCTCCTCTGGGCTATCCCAGGCAGCAATGAAGGGAGGTGGGGCTGGGTGCAGCTGGGAATAATATAGGTGGAGGAAAAGTTGCAGGGTTCAGTCACTCAAGAGAGAAAAACTAAAAATCAAAGTTTTTTGGCTGGCATGCCATGCTGAGTGGACAGAAAACTGGATCTCCAGACTCAGGAGTCCCATAGTGTTGAAAATGAAAACTGCTATTTACTGTGTTGCTACTAAGTGTGAGGCACCTTTGGGTCGTTTACATACATTTTAATTTTGCCAACAAGAATAATATTATGACCTTTGTTTCGTGGGTGAGAGATTTGAGGCTAGATCAATCCCATACTGAACTGAGATGAAAGGTCCAGATACCTCATACCCAGGTAGCAGAAGGGCTTCAGATCCTGGCCCATGTGATGCAGAGGCCAGGTTCTTGCCACGGCCCAGCTCCGAGCTGAGCCTCCGTCACTCATGCCTATTCTGTGTGGACTCAGTCACACATATCCAGTGCGGTTCATGGGTTTTTGATTTAGAGCTGGAGAGTATGGGGGGTTGTTCTGTGCCAGTGTGAGAGAAGGCTGGTGTGGGAGCCCCGCGCTCAACCTGCTGTTGTGGGGAGCAGGGTTGCCTCAGTTGGGCCTGCGTGTGGGAGCCTGAGAGCCTGCTGCCTGCTGGAGCTTGACCTTGGCGGGGGAGCTGCCTCTCTGGTGAAGTTGCCCTGAGAGCTCGGGACAAGAACCTCTGGCTGTTGCTGAGTGGTTTGGAGTCTCTCAGAGGTGATATCCTAGAGACAGAGCAATCATGGCTAGAGAACAGTCCAGGCAAGCAGGCAGAAACTCCGGGAGCCCTGTGAGCCTCCAAGGCTGAGCAGCTTGGCTGAGCTTTGAGGCTGCAGCTGGCTGTGACCTGGCTCTTCCAAAGCTCCTGAGGAAGTGTGAAGCCACCCTAACTTCCGTCCCTGACTCAGCCCAGCCCTGGCTTCCAGCCATGCAGAGCAGGGGGACCAGGACTGAGTAGGGGATGGCTCTGAGGCCTGAGCTAAGCAGCAGAAGCAGAGCTATAAGCAGCAGCCAGAGGTGATGGATTCCATGCCCGGCCCTGCCACTCACTAGCTGTAAAGCAATCAGAGAGTCACTTCAGCTCTTCAAGTCCCAGTTTCCTCATCTCAAACGAAAATAGGGGTAAACTAAAGGTGCTAGAAACAGGCTCACACAAAAACCTGCCCGTAAGTGCTTCCAGAAGTTTTATTCAGAATTGCCCAAACTTGGAAGCAACCAAGGAGTCCTTCAGTAGGTGAAAAGATAAACAAGGCACAATACATCCGAACAATAAAATATTATTCAGCAATAAAAAACATAAGCTCTCAAGCCATGAAAGGAAAGGTAGGAAACTTTAGTGCATATTACTTGGTGAAAGAGCCCACCTGAAAAGGCTACATACTGCCTGATTCCAACTATGATATTCTGGAAAAGGTAGAACTATGTAAACAAAGATCAGTGATTGCTAGGGACTGGGGTAGAGAGGAGTGACTAGGTGGCGCACTGAGGATTTCTAGGGCAGTGGGACTACTTGGTGTAATATTGTAATGGTGGGTGCATGTCCAGACCCAAGGATGTGTAACACTAGGAATGCATGACTCCGAGGTTGACCCACATAGCTATAGATGTGGGACGTGTCAATGTAGCTTCATCAGCTATAGCAGGGAAGCACTGTGGCATGAGGTGCTAATGATAGGAGGTTGTGCATATGTAGGGACAGGGGTGATACATGTCTTGGCTGGGTGGGGTGGCACATGCCTTTAATCTTAGTACTCTGGGAGGCTGAGGCAGGGAGATTGCTAATTGCGGCCTGGGTAACTTAGGTACTTAATGAGACCCTGTCAATAAACAAACAAATAATAAATTTTTGAAAGATTTAAAAGTGCTGGGGATGTTGCTCAGTGCAAAGCCCAGTTCTCAATCCCCACTATGCAAAAAAGAAAGAAAATGAATGCTTCCTGTGTAAATTTTCTGTGACCCTAAAACTGCTCTAAAATAATCTGTCTAAGAAATAAATGTAGAAACAGGATCAGGTGGACACAGCAAGGGCTATGCAAACATAGGATGCCCACTCCCTGGCATGTGTCAGGGAGTGAGTGAATGGGGCTTGCTATCATCCCACCATGGGCACGTAACTTCCCTTTGTTCCCTTTTTCAGCATATTCCCCATCAGTCATTAAGATATGCTCGTTGTAAACATTTAAACTATTTAGAAACTGTGAGGAAAGGAAAAATGTTTGAAATTTCATCCCTTAGAAGAACACACATGTGATTGCCCTTCTAGACATCTCCCTACACCATCTGTGTGGAAGTGTCTGTGTATTTTATCTCCTTAGGGTCGTAGAAGATCAACATTTCCCTTCTTTCATTGGTAGGTAGTGGGCGTATTTCCATGTCGACCAATGGTGATCTATCTGCAACATCTTGTGTAGTGGCACTATGGTTTTCCATTGATAAGTACGTCCTAACTGTGAAAAGTTCTCTGGAGACAGATGGATTTGGGGGTATTTCTGGCATTTTGTTGTCATGAACAATGATGTGATAAAGATACATTTAGATACGAGTAAATGTACTCCCAGGGTAAATCCCTGGAAGGAGTCAGAACCATCAGTAAGGTACTCCTGGCATTTCCCCACCTCCTCTTCCATATTGAACATGTTCAACTTTGGTTAATGATTTTCTTTTCTGAAACTAGTGAAGCTTTTAAAAATTCAAGTGTTGGAGGGGTAAGTAGGAAAGAGGCAAAGAGGCAGGTCCTGAGGAGACAGAGGAAGATCGGCCCTCACCTGGCTCCGGCTACCCTCGGCAGAGAGCTGAGACCTGGAGCCTCCTGCCCAGAGGGGTGGGTGCACAGGGCAGGCTGAGGGGTCTCCCAGGCCTGACAGAGACTTGGAGGAGGTCAGCAGCACTGACAGGATGTGCACAGACAGGCTTTCAGTGCCTGATGCTGACTGCCAGCCAGGCTTGACTTTGATTTTAACCAGGCAGTAAGCACAGCTAACATTTATTGTATCCTTAGTGTGTACCACATTGCATTGTTACTTACATAATTATCTAATCCCCTCAGCAGCCTTATAAGACAGACACTGTGATGACTTCTACTTAAGGGCAAGTGAGGCACTGGGAGACAGCACACTAGCCTGGGTCAGATCAGGGCTCACGCTCTGTCTCTTCACTTCAGCCACAGAGGAAGTTCCACTCCTTTCTCCACCCCCTCAGTCAGTCCACGCGACCTTTTTTGAGTGGTTACTATTGAAGGGGCTTCTCCAGTGCCAGGCAGGGCCCAAGAAACAGAGTTGGAGATAGCACCTGAGCCACAGAGACCTGGAGAGGTGGTGTGGTCACAGAGGTAACTGCCAGGTCTGTTGCAGGGACCCTGAGGTCCCCTGGGAGCTCTTGGGCCAGGTAGAGAGGGGTTTCCCTGGCCAGGGGAGGGGGCTGGTGAAGGCTGCAGAAAGTATAGTGGGACTACCAGGAATGGAGTCGGCCTGGGCCAGCCTAGCAGGTGGGGACTGAGGGCCACGGAGACACTTGTAGTGGTCCTTGGGCTACAGCAGCTGGTTCCTCCCAGAGGCCCTGATGGAGCAGTCCCCAGTGCACGAATGAGGACGCCCAAAGGATGTCTCAGAAAGAACCAAGACAGGTGCCACTGACTGAGGACTGTCTTCCAGGGCTGAGATCAGCACAACCCACCCCCACACTCTTTAAAAACTTTCATAAATTAAAATTTTTTTTCTCAGATTTTTCAGTAGTACCCAGTACATTATTTTAGAACCAAAGCTCTTTGTGTACTTGCCTTGAAAGTAGCTGGAAAAGGTGTATGTTCACCATCAGGAGCTTGGTGAGTGAGAAGGAAATCTGCATAGCAGAGTAGTGGACGGAGAGGGAGGCAGAGGGAATAGTATTAACTGAGGACCACATTCCAGGCCTTCGACTCAGCTCTTGACATCAAGAACCGCATTCAGTCTTCACAGCAGCCCTGGGAATTGGCTGTTACGGTTCCTGCTCATAGGTGAGAACAGGAGTGCAACCTCCCAGAGCAGCCTGGAGGGCAGGCATCCCCTTTCCACCACACCAGAGTCCCGGCCAGGTGGCTGACCCTAAGACAGAGCATGACGGGGTTGAGAGAAGGTATATTGCGAGGCTGGCTTTCCTCCCAGATGACTGGGGATCCCAGGAGGGTGGATGTGCACTCCAAGATTCAGACACTTGAAGTTGCTTTGGCCATGCAGGGTGAGAAGCTGCTGTCTGCTGACTGGGGAGTAGCGGTAGGGAGACAGTGGGCTCCCTGTAACCAGGCTCCGCACGCTAAGGGCCTGCCTTGCCCTCACCCCATGCCTCGGCCTGCACTGGAGCGGGAAGGGTTAAACCAAGAGCTCTACTATCGAGGGGTCTTCCTTGCAATTCCCTGTGAGCAAGGGCCTAGAGGTTCTTGTCAATGGAATGCCTGTTTCAAAAAAAGGAGCCACTCAAGTTACACTGTCCCTCTGCAGAGGGCAGGTCCCCTTGCTGCATGTGTGCAGGCATTTGGCGGCAGGGGTGGGGAGTTGACTAAGCAGCAGCCCTGGGGATTAGGAGGTCTGCAGCATCTGTGTTTTGGTAAAACAATCTCCTAGTACAGCGTTCCACCTGCACCCTCTGTGTGGCAGTAGAAGGAGAAGGAATGGCATCCTTGAGCACAGAAGGTTGACATGGCCTCTGAGCTGGAGTGAGAAAAGCAGGAGCAGGGCCCCTGGGCCTCAGCGGCGGTAGGCTGGGCTCAGCCCTGAATTTCTGGGCCCCCTGCCCTGCGTCCACTGCTAGTCTCGGAGACGCACCCACAGCGGCCTCTGTCTGTTGGAGCTAAGTCTGCATCCCCCTTGCAGCCCAGGGTCGGTGTTGTGGTTGATCTGTGCTTCCCTCTAAAAAGACGTACTTACATCCTAATCTCTGTACCTCTAAATGGGAGCTTATTTGGAACTGGGGTCCTTGCAGATGGCATTGGTTTAGCTGAGGTCACACTGGAGTAAGCTGGTCCCCAACCCCATGTGACTAGAATTCTTATAAGAAGGTAGCTATAGAAGACAGAGAAACACTGGAAGAAGCCTGCTGAAGATGTGGGCAGAGGGCAGAGGTCGGCAGCCGCAACCCAAGGTGGCTGGCAAAGCCTCACAAGCTGAGAGGAAGCCAGGTGAGGGCCCCTGACATGTTTCAGAAGGAGTATGGCCCTGGCACCCACTTGACATTAAAGTCGGCCTCCAGATTGGGAGCCAGCCCAGTCCTGTCTAAAGTCACCCACCTCCTGGTCCTTTGCCCTGGTCACCCTAAGCATCTAGAGGAGTCTGGTGCTGGGGGTGCTCTATCCTGCCACCCAGTCCCTTTCTGGGAGACGACCCTACTGCAGTTTGTGGCCACCACCGCTCCCTGCAGTTGGCCTCTTCTATTCCCAAAGATCCTTCTTCCAAAACTTGGAAGTACGTTTATTTTCCTCAAAACATTGCTTGGGAACAGGGGACAGGAGCTGCAGTGGGAAGGAAAGGAGAGATGGGGAGGGATAATTCAGAAAGGTCAGTTCTCTCTAAGAAGCTACAGTCAGATCCTGGGAATGTTGCTGCCTAAGCTTTTGCTGTGTCTTGGTGCTGAGACTCTAGTCCTGTTTATCACATTGGCGCCCCTGCCTTCTGTTGACCCCTGCAATGGAGGCACCTGAATGACCTGGATCTATCTGCCCCTTGTTTCTGCCTGCAGTGCCTCCTGTGCCCCAGCCTTCCCATGGAAACCCAGGCCACAGCCAGAGATGGGCCCTTCCTGGGGCCTGTGTGGCCCTGCCCCACGCAGGGTCCCTCTTTCTGCCCTTGTCCAGATTGAGCACTGGCTGAAGGCTGTGGAGGACGGGGCGCAGGAGGGGCCACTGGGACGAGCTGCTCAAGGGAGCTCAGCCCTGGTCTCAGGGGACACAGCCTTATCTTTGGAATGACGTGGGTCTTTCCATTCCTGGCACACATTGGGCTGCAGGCTGCTGCCTCTGTGTTTGGGGAAGGCTCTAGGGCTGTGACTTCATTGCTTCCAGGGGCCAGAATGTCCAGAGCTGTGCTCCAGTGGCTTGGCTGCAGCCCACGATTACATGGTCTGCTGGAATGGAATCGTTAGCACCCAGATGTGCAGTCACTGAAATCCTGAGTTCCGCCTCTTGGAGTCCTCTGTTTCCAGCTCTGGCCAGCTCAGCACCAGGCCTTACGCAGTTTCAGTGCTGTCTCCAGGGTCTGTGTGTGTCAGAGAGAGATGGCGAAAGAGGGAGAAGGATGTGAGCGTGACCCAGAGCCCTTGTCTGCCGTACTGGGTGCTGCAGGTGAGGGGCACACGCATCCCGCCCCAGTGCCATCCAGCTGGGAGCTCAGGCAGCACTGCCCCTGCCCGGCTGGCAGGGCTTCCTTGCTCTCCTCTTCCTTGTTCCTGCTGCCTGGCATCTCCGCAGCATTTTTCATGGCTCAGCGTGACTGGGAGCCTTGCAGGTGTGTCCTAGGGCCAGAGCTGGGACAATGCTATCTTTTGTGGGTTCTGGCCTCAGTGCCACATTGTCAATAGCCCTGGCATTTCTGGGCACTGCAGGCGGGGGTGGCTTGGCCTGCACAGTCCTGTGCCCTTCACCCCACTAAGGGGGGGCTGTGCCCATGTGAAGCACACCTCCCTCTACAGGTGGGGATGAGGATGCCTCGGAGCTCCCTGTCCCCAGGGAGAAGAGGGCCCACTGTGCAGGTGTGCCAGGAAGGCCTCCGCTCGGGGGTCTGCAGGAGAGGACACTGGCACCACGTCATCCATGGGCATGAGTGAGTGAGCAGTAGAGTTCTGAATTCCAACCAGAAATGTGGCTGGGGCTTCAGCCCATGGGTAAGGAGGCTGCAGGATTCTCAAGTCTGTGCCCCCACTTTGTCAGGCACTGCCTTGCAGGTAGTGTGGGAAAATCTTTACAAAGAACTTGGTCTAGGTGCTTGTCGTGGGAGAGGCATGGGGAGCGGCTGGGATGTGGTCCTCATCCCAGAGCTGTTCACATGCATGGGCAGATGTGCAGCTGCCACCATGACCTGAGGCAGGGTTGCTGTGGCAGCTTTAAAAATAGAGGCTGGTGTGGTACGTACCTGTAATCCCACCATCAGGAGGCTGAGGGAGGAGGATTGCTGGGAATTTGAGACCAGCCTGTACTACACAGTGAGACCCTATCTCAAAAAAATAAAGTAAATTTAATTAAATTAACTAATGAATACAGAGATCAGATGTATTGTTTGAATCTTGTTAGAAGAAAAGACACTCAGCATGTCTGAGCCCTTATCAACCAAAAGCAGTCTCTGAGTCCCCAAGTTTCCAAGCAAGTCCAAGCAGCCACTCCCCTGGCCCATCCCATGCCCCTCATTCACAGCCATCAGGGGACCCTTGAGATAGACTGGCCTCTGTGAGGCTGGGCCTTCAGACTGAGCCAAGGCACCTCCAGGAGGAAGCCACACTGGCTGAGCAGCCATAGTGGGAACTGCACTTGTGAGCTGAACTTTTCTTTGTTCGATTGTTTTTGTACCAGGAATTGAACACTGCACTGTATGTTGTTTTGTACCAGGGTTTTGCACCCCTGCCTTTTATAAATGTATATATGTTGAGCCAGGATCTTGCTAAGTTGGTAAGTTGCCTGGGCTAAGCTCAAATGTTCGAGCCTCTTGCCTCAGCCTCCCAGAATGCTAGGAGTACAGGCCTGTGCCACTGGAAGCTCCTGAGATCTTTGCCTTTTGCCAGCTAGAAGGCTTGTGTTGATTCTTTCTCTTACTGCCCTTTCCGTTTGGCCTCATTCCTACCTCCCTCCTGCCGAGGAGGCCCCAGAGGGAGCCCTAAGAGAGCTGGGAAATACCAGCGTTGTGTCAGTGGGCACCTGGCACACACTCTCTCTCTGGGCCTCAGTTTCCCCATCTCTAGGAAAGCCCCCAAGGCTGTTTCCAAATCTGGAAATTAAATCTCGGCTTCCATGGAAGTGAACCCAGTAGGCTGTTTCAGGTGGGAATCAGCAGAAAGAGCAGCCATGAAGAGCCAGATGGCCTGAGAGTGACAGTCACTGAGCCCCCTGGGCCCATAGTGGTGACTGTGGGCTTATGTGAAATGGTGCAGGTGGAGGCAGTTTGTGAAGGCGTAAAGCGCATCCCCGTCCCCGCTGACAGAGGTGACAGCGAGCAGGGCATTGGCCTTGTGCTGCGCCCCCACCTCCTGTGCTCTTCTCCCTTCTTGGGGGTGGACCGAGATCTCCTCCACTCTGACCCTGGGGGGGGTGGCGGCAGGAATCCTGCTGGGCCCTGACGCCCCTGTGGTTCTTTCCCTCCAGACTGCAAATTCACCTGTCACCCTGAGTGCCACAGCCTCATCCAGCTGGACTGTAGTCGGCAAGAGGACCCGACACGGGACAGACCCTCCCGGGAGACCATCCTCACCTCAGCGTTTGGCCAGGTAGGCAGCAGGCTGGCTGGGGCAGCCCCTGCAGGTGCTGGGCTCTGAGCTCTGTGTGTGCTGGATGTGGGGTCCGCTTCTGGCCCCTTTCCAAGGGGTTTGGGGCAGGCATGGCGGGGTCTTCATATACTCAGCGGTGCCCATGGTGGTGCCCATGAATGGAGTCTGATCCTGAAGTAGGAGTGGCTAGGGGCAGGGTGGGCCCAAGAAAAGCTTCTGGAAGGTTCCTAGAGTCCTGGGCACATGGGGATGATGCGGCCAAAGCATCCCACACCATCTGGCCTTCAGACTAGGGAGCATCACAGACCTTCAGGGTGTCCTGGCTGCCCTCAGCTAGCTAGGGGCCAGAACAACCTTTAGAGGGGCCCAGCCAACATTTCTTCTTTGTGTCAAAGGACCAGGAAGTCAGGTGGCTGGATGGCACCTGCTTGTAATTCCAGCTGCTCAGAAGAAGGCTGAAGCAAGAGCAGTGCAAATTCCAAGGTAGCCAGGTCAACTTAGCAAGACCCTGTCTCAAAATATAAGTTCTTTTAAAAGGGCTGGAGATGTTGCTTAGCAGTTGAGTACCAAGCATGCAGGAGGTCCTGGTTCTGTCTCTAGTACTGGAGCCCAGGGGAAAAGGTGGTGGGGAGGACCTGGTAGTGGGGAGGACTGTGAAGTTGATGTCCAAAACAGCTCTTGCTCCTGGGTTTTGCCAAGGCGCTTGAAATACAGTGAGTCCACATTTGCATACCTAGGGTTTAGAATGGAGACAGAGGAGGGCATTTAGTGATTCCTGTACTAAACAAGCATTATTGATAATCTATTATGTCCAAGGGCTGATGGGAGTGGGGGTTAATAAATGATGCCTCATGATGACCCTCAGAGAGTTTACATTCAGGCAGGGGATGCCAAACATGACCAAATAGTAGACCCTGTGACACATACTCAGTGAGAGTCTGAGCCAAGTGTTTTGGGTATATATGAGGTTGTTTCTGCTGGGAGAAATCAGGAAAGCTTCCCAGAGGAGGTGAGGTTTGGTGGGCACCTTCATCTATGAGTTGGAGATTGCTGGTGAGGAAGTAAGGTGTGTTTCAGGATGTACCTGTTTATTCATTTAACAGATATGCTTTGAGTGTTAACCAGATGCCAGGCCCAGAGGTGCCAGGCCCAGGAATGCTGAAGACCTAGTGACAAAGGGAAGAGACTTGACCCCTGCTCATCCTGCGCTGTGTGTGTGTGTGTGTGTGTGTGTGTGTCTGTGTCTGCTGTGTCTGTGTGTGTGTGTGTGTGTGTGTGTGGATTTTAAATAAGCTCTGAGTCTAAGAAGGAAAAGCCCAGTATGCTATAAGACAGTAAAGGGGACTGTTGTGCTTTGGGGTTTTGCAAGGGGAACAATACAGGACACATATTTTATAAGATTATTTATAATACCCACCCAAAGAATCATACAAGACAGTACAGGAAATCGGTCCACACACTAAAGATCAGAGAATCCAGCGGAGGGCCTGGATCCCATGGCAGTGCCCTGCACGAGTCCAGCTAAAGACCTAGAGCTCATAACAATGCCTCCTTGAGTCCAGCCGGAGGCCCAGAGCTCATGACAATGTCTCATGCAGGCCTGTTTCATGGATCTGCTCTGGGAAGGCCCCAAGGTCATGGTGGAAGCAAGAAACCCTAACCTGTGGGATGAAGGATCTGTGTCCGCAGGCTGAGGACTCTGCACTGGAGAGCGACACTCAAAGTAAGAACCAGAGCTCCCCAGAAAAGTACCACAGCCATCCTCAGCAACAGTGAGGTCCCGAGTGACTCCAATCATGAGAACAGCCAAGTTCCATCAGGAAAGCCAATGTGACAAGCTTCTCCAGGAGACTGAGCAGTGCACCATCTTCCCCTTCAGAGCCAGGAAGTGATGCTGAAAGTGAGGACCAGAGCTCTCCCAAAGTGAACCAAAGCCTTTCTCAGCGACAACAAGGTCCTGAGCCCCTTGAACAATGAGAACAGCCAAGTTCATCAGGAAAGCCAGCATCACAAGCTCCTCCAAGAGAACCAACAGCTCCTTACAATTTCTAACAGCTCCCAGCAGCCTCTCTCTTCTTCTCCAGTGCTGCCTCTTATGCTGCTGGCAACAACCTTCAGGTGGGCCTTCCACATCTAGCACCACCCTGGTTCAGTTCAGCTGGGTGTTGTTATAAGTTGACTACCAGTTTATCAATCCACCACAGGGACCTAGACATTATGGGGGGCCCAAGAGAAGCCCCAAGCCCCCAGAGTGGACATCTATGTACTTTTTCTGGCCACATTACCTATGATGAAAAGTGTTCAAAGGCCCCATCTGCTTGAGTGTCACGGGCTCGCTGCTGCTCCCTGAGGTCTGCGTCTCCCACCAGAATGGTATTACCAGAAGCAACTGTGACATATACTTTTATGAGAATGGTCTTGAGTTGGTCCTGAATTGTTATTTACAAACTCAGTAATCCACCCGAACTTGGGGGTAATAGTCCAGTGTGTCCTGAATGAATCTCCTGTGGAGCAGGCTGGGCCCTTAACTGGAACCTGTCTGCCCAGGTGAGAGTGGGGCCGAGGGCGCAGCAGACTTACAAGGCGCCAGCGCGCAATGCAGATTGTGATTGCTGTTGTAGGGTTGGGGTTGAACCCAGGGCCTCGCCTCCAGTGTACTACGTACGTGCTCTACTGTGAGCTGCGGAGATGCAGATTTTTGATGGTTTTCCTTAGAAGAGGAAGGTTACATGGCAACATTCTGTGCTGCTACACAGCAACATTCCTAAAAGCACAACTCTTTCTTTTCTTAATTTTCTATTCTAGTGGGAGCTTCCAAGATTCTCTTCTTTCTTCCTTGCTCAACCCTATCCATCCCCTATGCCAGAGCCAATTTTCGAACCCCTACTTCCTAGATTTTCTTCTTGGATCTCTCTAGTGCTTTCCTTAGAGTAGCTGGAGTCAAAAGGGAGTGATTTAGCCAAGTGAGGTGGTACGAGCCTGTGACCCTGACACTCTGATGCAGGAGGATGGCAAATTGAAGTCTAGCCTGGACAACTCAGTAAGACCCTGTCTCAAAATAAAGAATAAAACAGAGCTGGGGAGGTCAGTGATGTGAAGGCCCTGGGTTCCATCCCCAGGGTTGAAAAAGGGCAGGGGTGGGGTATGACCTGTACTCTTCACCCTGCAATATTTGACAGTGTCTAGAGAAGTTCTTGTTTGTCACAGTTTGAGAGATGCTAGTGACCTCTAGTGAGCAGAGGATGCTTCCACATACCCTACAATACACAAGACAGTTGCCCATGACAAGGAGATGTGTGGCCCTAAATGTCAATCGTGCGGAGGCTGACGAGCATGCCTGGCGTAGCTCTGCCAGCTCCCGGGTGTAGAAGGTGGGAGACCCAGGAAGGGCCTGGAATCTGTTGTCCACAGCATTTCGTCCTTAAAATGCCAGCATCAGAAAGGAGCTGCGGAGTGAAGGATTTGGAAATGGAGCAACCACCTGTCCAGGATGGGTGATAGGAGGTGAGGCAACCTTGCAAACACCCTGGCAGACTACACTGGGGCTGTGCCTGAGGAAGAGATGCTGCTGAGATGCTGCCAAGGAAGGGGCAGGGTTTGGCGTGGTGTGGCGCAGCCTGTCTGCTGTTTGCACAAGGGTAGCAGGGAGTGCTCGGGCCGGCTGGGCAGGCTGCTGTGTTTGCCTTGGACAGGCCACTGAGCGGCAGCGACCTGGGCTTCAGCAGAGTGGGTCAGGACCTGGCCTCTGTCAACAAAGCTGGGCCCTGCTCCAGAGTCCTTTGCCTTCACTAAAAAGCTCTTGGTACTGACTTCTGCCCAGGCTTGATTTTTGTTGAATATCAAGACACTGCTTTTTTCACCTGGAGGTCCTCATCATGCAGGGTCAGCCTCAAGGACTACTGCTGTCTTCCTCGAGACTTATGTGGCAAGGGCCTGGGACTGGAGCGCAGCTACTTTGGCGCATGCATGGGGCCATTAGAGGAGGTTGCATCTCCATGGCATTTCTCCTTTCTGCTCTTCATGGGAAAGAAAATCATTGATTTTCCTCCATCCAGACAGAGCCAGTTTTTGTTGGCATTTGTATATGTCCTTCCTGTACATTCATGCATTTTTCAAAATGTAGCTGAGATCATGCTACAGATAAGTATTTGGCCTCAACCTTTTAAAAGCAATAATCACAGTGCTGTCTCCCTCTGCCAGGGTGGGGGAGGGGAAAGAGGGATGGGCCTAGGAGAGGCTGGACGACTCAAAGCCAGGCTACAAGCTCGTAGCCCCTGGGGTCAGCCTGTCTCCTGCAAGCCTCAGAAACACATGCCGCTGGTAGCTGCCAGTGCTTCCGCCAACCACAAACCCAGTGTTCTCACAGCCTCTCCCTGGAGATCCTGAAGCCTATGATACCTACCGTGTGACCAAAAAGATCTTCTGCAAGTGGGTCCAGAGCTCTTCTTCAGTCTCAGCCAATTTCCTAAAGAACATCATTACTGTTGGTTACAGACCACCTGGATTGCCAAAACAGCTATGTGGGGGTGCACCCTGACCTGAAAGAATTTACATTTTTCATGGTTTTAAAAGTACTCTTATGAGCTGAGCACAGTGGTGCCCATCTGTAATCTCAGCACTCTAGGAGGCCGCTGTAGGAGAATCTCAAATTCAACCCCAGTCTGGGCAACTTAGTGACTTAGCAAAATAAAAAAGGGCTGGGGACACAGCTCAGTGTGAAGGCTCGATACTGAGACAAACAAACACACAGTGCTCATATCAGCTGGGCATGGCGCCACACTCCTGTAATTCCAGCTCCTTTGGAGGATGAGGCAGGAAGATCACAAGTCTGAGGCCAGTTGGGACACTTATCGAGACCCTTTTCTGAGTAAGAAAAGGGCAGAGATGTAGCTTGGGGGTGGAGTGCTTACCTGGCGTGCACCGGGCCTGGCTCAGTCCTCAGCACTAGGAGAAAAGGTGCTCCTGCCATGTCACCCGCCCCTGTGATGAAAACCCTTGGTGGGTCCCACGTGTCTTTCTGATGACCTCTGATGCCTTGGCCCAGTTCTTTCATTGCCTCTGGGGAAGTCAACCTCAAAACAAAATATGTTTGACCTGCCTGTCACTTCGACTTCCCCTTTTAACCCACTGCCCCCTGGGGGACCCTGGAGGCTCTGGCCTCTGACTCTGGTGCCACTTTTCAGGGGCGTGTAATACACACATCACAAGGTACAAACTCCTTTTTTACTCACACCCTGTGCAGCCAGAGCCAAAATCATCTCTGCAGCAGGCCAGGTGTCTTCCTGTCTCTAGCCCTGCAGGCCCTTGAGCATACTCTGGGCTCTCAGGCCCCCACAGCCGTTCCCCGGGCTTGGGTAGCCCACCCCTGGGACTGTGGCCATAACCATGTTCTTCCCATGCTGTCATTTACTTCAGTTCTCTTTAAATAGACTCAGTTAAACTGAAATCCATTTCTGTTAAAGGAAAATTTCAGTGTCCTTAAATCACTGCTTTGATGTACTTCAAATTTTTTTCCCAGACATTCATTAATACTTAATCTCTAAGATTAAAAAAAATGTGTCTAAAGACTGCTTCACATTCATTCCACAATACTTTGTTGAGCCAGGTGCTGTTCTGAAATCCTTCCAGGTGCTGTCAGTGCAAATCTCTGAGGCCGGTGTCTCTGGCTGTCTGATGCCTGGACTCCTGGGCACTGGCTTCAGGGAGTGCTGCAGAGCCCTTGGGAGCCACAGAGCGAACTCCAGGGGTGCTGGGGAGGAAATCCCAGCCATCCGAACAGATACCCTGGTGCCCTTCTGCAGGAGAGATGGATTCTTCAGTATAGACAGGGAGTAGTGCAGGGTGAAGACACCCCACAGCACTGATAGGACCAGCTGTTTATATTGTGCATGTGTGAGTGCGTGTGTGTGTGCATGTGTGCGTATGTGCGGTGCACAGTGTGAGGGTCTGGAAGGTGCTTGCCGACCTGTCAAAACAGATTCCGCCATGAGACAGGGGCAGTTCAAAGGACAGTGTGAGATTTTCAGCTCTTGCTATTTGCTTTTCTGCTGTTTGACCGTGAGATGATTCTTCCCGTGTCTAACGCAGCATTTTTAAAGGCAGTGCATATTGTTTTGAGGAGAAGGAAGAAGCCCGGCCTGGGTAGCCCAGGAGCTAGGTTCTAACTCCTGGTGTGCAGAGGGAATACTTGGTTTAGGAATACTGGCTCCTGGTTCCTCTGGGCCTCAGGCATCTCCTCTGAGAGATGGGACCATCCCCAGGGTGGTTAGGGGTCCCAGAGAGGAAGTGGGTGTAAAAGCATGTAGGGTAAGTGTCCTGGGGTGACAGCCCTAGGCCATCACTGAGACTGTCCCTGGATTTTAGTCCCTGTGGTAAAAACCCTCAGCAGCTTCCTGCTGCCCCAAATGAGTCTAAATCTGGATTAGTGTGTGAAACCCTTCCAGGTCTGCCTCTGCCAGCTTTCTGAGTTCGGGGAAGCCGAGCTGCCCTCCTGGAGGCAAAGCCAGCGCACTGTGACTTGTGGCCTGGACGGCACTTTTTGTTCCATAGCCCACAGTTACCCTCTCCTAACATGGAGATCTAAGTCTTCACTCTGCAGAGGGCCTGTCCCCACTTCATCCAAGGGAGCTCCAGGTGGCTCTCAGAGATCCGGGGTGGATCAGCCCAGCCTGATGACCTGGCCCCAGCACTCACCCCCACCACTGTCATTCCTCAGTGGCGTCCATGCTGGGATTCCCCACCCCCACCCTCATCCCACACACTCCTCCACAGCCGAGGCAACTCAGCTGGCAGGGGGTTGAGTTTCCTGGTCCCCGGTCCTGAGCTCCCTCCTGCAGACAGCACTGTCCCCATTACCCAGTGCTCTGTCCCTGTAGACCCTTTAGAAGAGGAAGTCGTGCCCGAGTCCTCTGCCCAAATGCCAATGTTGAACCCAGGGTTACCACACAGGGGAGCCCCAGAGCAAGAAGGGAAGAACCTGGAAGGGGAGGAGCTTCGGAGGCGGGTGGCTGGGTGACAGACTCCAAATAGACACTTGCATACCCCTTGGGAGGTGCAGGGTCCTGGGTCTCTTCTGAAAATGCTTATTACAGGGAGTTGTAACAGTAACAACAGCAGTTGGCATTTGTTGAAGCAAAGAATACCTATGTTCTCCTTGTTTAGTTTATTATCGAGAGGGAGGTGTGGAAAGCTCAACATTTTCTGTGGGTTTGACTGTTTCTCCTCACAGTTCTATGTTCTTGTGTTCTGAGCTCCATTGCTGGGTGCATGCACTTTCAGGGTTACAATGTCCTCTTCATTAATTTATCATGAATGGGTCTTCTTCATCCGTTATAACATTCTTTGATCCAAAATCTATCTTGGTAAATAAATATAGTCACACTGCTACTTTGACTCCAGTTAGCATGGTATTTCTCTGTTCTTTCTATTATTTTTAGGCTATTTGTGTCTTTATTCTGTCATGTGTGGGGACTGGGGTATATGTTCTGAGCTATCTCCTCACTTGTGCAAGTGTCAGAGTGTGCTCACATGAACCTCAAGGCATAGCCTACTGCACTATATGATCACCTACTGCTTTTTCTTTTTTCTTTTTTGGTTTTTTGAGACAGCTTCTCACTATGTAGTGCAGGCTGGCCCTGAACACACTATGTAGCCCAGGCTGGCCTCAAACTCATAGCAATCCTCCTGCCTCAGCCTCCTGAGTGCTGGGATTACAGGTGTGCACCACCACGCCCAGCCCTATTACTTCTAAGATACAAATCTGTTGAGCATGTTGCTGTACCGAATACTGTAGGAAATTGGGTTTTTTGGTAGCAGGAATCAAACTTGGGGCCTCATGCTTGCCAAGCAGGTGCTGCACCACTGAGCGACATCTCGGACCCTGTAGGCAATTGTAATACAATGCTAAGTATTTGTTTATCCAAACATAGCAAAAGTTCAGGAGAAATACTAGGTGATAGGGATTTTTAGCCCCATTACAATCTTATGGGGCCACTGTTGTATGCGGGTTTTACTGAAACTCTGTGCAGCACATGGTTGTATTTAAAGGCCATGTCTGGTAGGCAGCAAAGAATTGGACCTTACTTGTATTTTTAAAATTCAATCTGATAATCTCTACCACTGAATTCGAGTATTTAGCCAAATTGCATTTAATGTGATTATTGATGGGCTTAATGTTTTTTATTTTTTCAGAAAGGGTCTTACTATGTAGTGCAGGCTGGCCTTGAACTTGCTAGGTAGCCCAAGCTGGCCTGGAACTCATGGCTATCCTCCTGCCTCAGCTTCCTGAGTGCTGGGATTACAGGCGTGGGCCACCACACCCAGCTGGATTTAGTTTTTAAATCTGTCTTTTCCAAAGACATATTTATATTCTATTTGTTCTTTCTTCTTTTTTGTTTTCTCTGTTTTCATCCCTTGTTTTGAATTGACAATATATGATTCCACTCTCTCTTTTTTTTTGCCTATAAGATTTAGCACTTTGTTATGTTATTTTAGTGGTTGGTTGCTCCAGGGTTTATGGTATACAGCTTTAGTTCGTCACAGTCTATGTATCAAGTGATATTATATACTACTTGAGGTGTAATATAAAATCTTTTTAAAAAAATGATCTTATAACCCATGTGTGGTGGTGCATCTCACCACTCAGGAGGCTGAGGCAGGAGGATCACTGTGAGTTTGAGGCCAGCCTGGGCTCTGTAGTGGGTTCAAGATCAGCCTGAACTGCATAGTGAGATCCTGTCTCAAAAAAAAAATCTTAAAGTATATAAATATGTACTCCATGTCTCCTGTTTATATACTATAAACTTCATACTATATTGCTACCATTTTATTAAATGGTCAATTTATATTAACTCTAAAGTATACTTTAGATTTAAATAATTTAAAAAACTATATATTTTTGTCCATGTGGTTACTATTTCTGGTACTTTCCCTCTACCTTTGGGCAGATCTAGGTTTCCACTGAGATATCAGATTTTCCCTCTGTAGGAAGGACTTTCTTTGACATTTCTATGATTGTGGGCATGCTAATAATGCATTCTTTCGGTTTTTCCTGTCCAAAAAAAAAAGCCTTTATTTCCATCTTTGTTTTTGAAAGATTTTTACTGGGTAGAAAATTCTGGGTTGATAGCTTTTTTGTTCATTATTTTAAAAGTGTTGCTTCAGTATTTTTATATTTACATGGTTTTCAACAATAAATATGCTGTTGTATTTATCTCTGTTCTGCTATGTCTGCTTCTTTTGCTGTTTTTAAAATGTTTTTTTTTTAATCACTGGCTTTGAACTTTTTAATTATGATGCACCTTACTGTAGTTAATGTTTCTTGGTCTTGGGATTCACTGAATTTCTTGGATCTGTGGGTTTACAATTTTTATCAAAACTGGAAAATTTTAAGGCTTATTTCTTCACACATTTTTACCCCCCCCCTTCTGAGAATGCCAATTATAAGTGTAGGAGCTGATAAAAAGAAACAGTGAGTGTTAAAAAGTATTATAGGAAAGGACACACTGCCATTAACCCCCTTAAAATACTCCCACTTACTTCAAATACACGGAGCGCCGCCCGCGGCACTGTCTGGAGCGGTCCTGGAAGCACTCTTTGCGAGAACCTTTGGCTGCGTTGTGTGGCTGCCTTGCTGCCTGGGTCAATTTAATACATTTACCTTTCATAGTTATTTTGACTGTAGAGATGAGCAGAAGTTAAAAAGTGCCAGATCCAGGGAACAAAGTGAGTGAGGACCCATGTAATGTTTTCACGCACCTGCTTCTCTGTTGGGTGGCACGTGGCAGCAACATTCACTGCATTTTTTATCATACTTCTTAAAGATAGGGGAAAGAGCACGTCTAGAACTGCTCCACAGAGTGGCAGGAATGGTGGAATAAGTGTGTTCAAAGTGATGGGGAGTAGCAGCCATGTGTCTTTTACTATAGTAATTTTAAACTTCAAAATATTCACCCTCTATTTTAATCACACCTAGCATATTATTAGAGAGCCTGGACTTTCCTACAGCTTCCTGCTCTTTCCATAGTTTAAATTCATTCTTTGTGTTTCATTTTGGATATTTGGTACTGCTGTGTCTCAAGTTCACTAAACTTTTGTAATGTGTGATTTTTCATTAATTTCTTCTAGCACATTTCTCATCTAACACATTGTAAATTTTATGTCTAGAAGTTTGATTAGGGTATTTTCTAATACCTTCCATGTTTCTACTTTTTGAATAAATAGAAGTAGAAGAGAGCTATAAATAATTTTTAGTGTGTTTGCCAATTCTTAAATCTTTCTCAGTTACAGACTGGCTTCAATCAATTGATTTTCCTCATTAAGGATCAAAGTTTTCTGTTTTTTTGCATGTTGATAATTTTTGCTTAGATGTGGATATTGCAAATTTTACTTCCTTGGGTGCTAGGTATTTTTGTTATATATATATACATATATATATATATATATATATATATATATATATATCTTTTGTTCTAGGACTCAGTTAAGTTACTTGGAAATGGTTTGATCTCCTTGGGTCATGCTTTTCAATTGAGCAAATCACTCTGACACCTAACCCTCGGAGCTGCTGACAGCTTCTTTCTGATTTTGTAGGGTTCACAGAGTCTTAGAGTAAGGTCAATGTTCCCTGCTCTGTAACCTGACTTTGAACTGCTTTGTACATTTATGATCTAGCAGTCAGTTGATACTGATAGCATCTTCTGTCCTCCTCTGGCCACCAAACACAAGAGGAGACTTACCACCTGCAGTGGGCATGGCACTGGCCTGTTATCAGAGAAGGCAGAGACTGGGGTCGCATACGGAACCTCCTGGAGATTTGGAAGATGGGGAGTGGAGGGCACGAGATGCCCCCTATTTTCAGCCATAATTTCCTTAGCTTGTAAGTTCAAAATTTGACCTTTGTGTTGGTTTGGACTCCTCCCCATAGGACAGAACTGACTGCCTCTCCCAGGGAGTTCCAGAGATAGCCAGGCAAGTGTCACCGCCCATTTGCGCGGATGAGAGGAGCCAGTTCCCCACTCCCTTCTCTCCGATTCCATCTGGGATAGCTCGTCCAGGGCTCCTTCACAGAGTCCCTGCTCCATTCGGAAGCCAGAAGTGCTGGCTCTCAGCGACTCACTGTCCTTAGGCAGTGCCCCTCACAGGAGCTTCCCCTAGCCCACCGAGTCTGACCAGCCTGGGCTGAGCTCGGTCCTGACTGGGCAGAGCAGGAGCCCATCCCAACAATGGTGCATCTTGCACCTGGCTCCAAGGAGGGACAGAACTCCAGCACACATCCTCCAGAGATCCTGGAGACACTTCTCCCTGCTCTCCATATCCTGGGGGAGCAGAGGGCTGGTCAGATAGCCAACTCAGTGCCAGGCTCGGAGGTGGGTGGTGACAAACCCCTCCTGCCTGTGGCTGGCAGTGCAATAGCTGTGCACATCTGCTAGTGGTGCCCAAGCTGCCCTGGGTGCTGGAGGATGGCTTGGCCTAGAGAAGGGCCCATGACAGAAAGGGTCGCTGATTAGAAGGAAACACACTGTCACTCTCAAGTGTCACTAGAGGACAGTAAGGAACAGAGTCCCTGGCCTGACTCCAGCCCTAACACGTGCTCTTTGGTCTCTTCAGAGCTGTTAGCCTGGCAGCAAAGAAAAGAAGTGAGGTGTGGGCAGCACCCCCGAAGAAGTGACTCTCTTGTGAATCTGACCTCCATGGTGCAGCCCACACCTCAGAGGACAGGAAGTCGTATGGAGAGGAATTGAGCTGTCTGCTGCACATGCCCATTTTGTGCAGAAAAATGCCACTCCCAGGATGGTGGGTGGTATCCTTAAGATCCAACCCAGATAGGACATCTGTGGAAGGGCGCTTCTGAGAGCCCTATGGAAGGTGTGGGAGGGGTGGTCGTGGACGGGAAAATGTGTCAGGAAGTGGGAGGACACAAGAGGAGGATTTTAACAAGCAGAAACTAGCAAGAACAACCCCCACACCCAGACAGGGCTGACTTTCTAGTGACTGCTGAAGGGTGCTAGCTCGCGGCCGGCTGGAGGGTGCACGAACTGTTGGCTGTGAATACAGCTGCTGCAGTCACTGGAGGGAGAACAATTGTAAAATTAAATACAAGTGCTCTGGGTTTGAAATCTGTTTCTACCCTTTACCTGTTGGGCAAGCGAACCACTCTGAGCCTTAACTTACTCATCTGTAAAATTCGGTCTTGCAAGGTTGTCAGTGTTATTGGTGAGGTAGAGAAACGTGTATGAGCCCGGGAGCTCTCTGTCACCTCCTACTTCACGTCACTCACTCTCTGTAAGTGGTGCTGGGGGAAGGTGAGCACTATGGCTTGTTCATGCCCAAACTTGAGCACCAGGCTAGTGCCTGCCAGCTGGAAGGGCTCAGTAAGCAGTTGTTAAGTGAATGAATGAATGAAAGCAAAGCACCTAGAGCTTGACACATTGTAATTATTTGGTAATTATGAGTTGAAATCTGCTCAGAAGCTTTATGCTAGGGAACAGCTGTGATCAGATCTCGGCTTTAGAAGGGTAACTTTGACAATACAGGGGTGAGGGGTTTGGAGGAGGCTGGGGGAGCAAGGGGAGCTCCGGGAAGGCTTGCAGTAGTGTAGGGTAATACCACTCACCAAGACAGGAAGTACAGCTGGATATGGTGGCGCTCACCTATAATCCCAGCACTCTGGGAGGCTGAGGCAAAAGAATCAAAAGTCCAAGCCCAGCTGTGCAACTTAGGCTTAGTGAGACACCGTGTCAGAAGGTAAAAGACAAGGAAGGCTTTGGGATGTAGCTCAGTGTAAAGGTCCTGGGTTCAAGTCTCTGTACTGTCAAAAAGAAAATAAGAGAAGAGAGGAGAGGAG